>CAUYRH010135935.1:0-26932 GCA_963574655.1 Perodicticus potto | reverse complement strand
TCAGTTTCATAGTAGGGTTGAGTACATTGGATACTTTTTCTTCCATTCTTGAGATTCATTGCTAAGAAGAATATGTTCCAGCTCCATCCATGTAAACAGGAAAGAGGTAAAATCTCCATCTTTCTTTAAAGCTGCATAATACCAAAGTAGGGTTTCTTGTTACATATTTTGTCCATTTCCTGCAGAGAAGGACTCATCATCATCATGATCATATTCTTTCTCTGACCAAGAACAACTACTTTTTTTTTTGAGACAGAGTCTCACTTTTTGTCACTTTCCGAAGGGTGCGTTGGCATGATAGCTCACAGTAACCTCCTCAGACCCTTGGGCTCAAGCAATCTTCTTGCCTCAACCTCCCAAGTAGCTGGGACTACAGGTGCCTACCACAATGCCTGGCTATTTCTATTAGAGATAGGGTCTTGCTCTTGCTCAGGCTGGTCTTGAACTCAACCAATCTACCCACCACAGCCTCCCAGAGTGTTTGGGTTACAGGCATAAGCCACCACCATGCCCGGCTTCTAGAGCAACTCTTACCTGATATTCTGAATAACAGACGCCCTGTGTCCTTAATGCAAAGTTTCCAAATAGTGCTGCAAAAGAGTACTGTCACAATGAATCACATGGCTTTCGCTGGAGAGTGTGAGTAGTCTTCACATGACGATTACTGTATTACTATATTCTAACTTGGCTGGTGTTAAAAAAGGTAAGATAGAGAAAAGATGGTTTAAAAAAATAGTAGGGGCTCTGTGTCTTGAAATAAAATCGCCTCCTTAGTTTGCCCTTGCACAGTTGAGCATCAGTGCCTTATTGATCAGAATTAGGAAGTTAATAAGGTTTGGGCTAATTAATCAGATGGGTAGGGACTGGAACTGCACTGCGAGGCTTAATCAAGTCATCAGAGCTCTCAAGCCATGAAGAAGGTAATTAAAGGAAGAGGATGCCTGTTATATAGTAACAGGAGCCCAGGAAAGGACAAGTGCAAGATAGAGAACTTCCATTTTCTTTTGTACACTTTTCTGATATAAATCAGGCCCAATGACCACAGCACATTGCTCAGCTTCCTATCACGGAATCAAGTTGAATGAATTTATAAATCACCTCATTGGGTAATTTACTTGCCTGAGACTAAATGTCAATGCAACTATTCTTATTTATAACAAATTTAGTCTTTGCTAGGTTCTGCAGAAATGAGCTCTTGACAATAACCTGTAGTTGTCATTAAAGGTGGCAGCGATTTTGACTTATAAGCAAGAACTAATTCAGGACCATGAGCCTTATTAACTGTCGAGGGTTATTTATTCAGGTAAATTATGCTGTGAGGGGAATGTTGGGGATTCTCGGGGAATATTTTTTAACCCCTTAATCAGTCACGTTGTCCCTCCTCAAAATATTTCATTGTACCATTCCCAAACTCAATGGGAAAGGGTAAGGGGTGGGAGGGAGGAAAAGACGTGAAGGGGAGAAGTAAAGGCTCTAGACATCTGAGGGTGGATTAGATTCTCTTGTCCTCGGGAGATGGACTGAACTCAAAGGAAGAGGATGATTGTGGCCATTCAAACCGGGTCTGAGCTCACAGCTAAATGAGGGCATCATCTACCAGACCTTAAGAAAAGAGTCCACTGGATTTAGAAACCAGAAAACTCCTAGTGCCCTGACCAACAGCATTTTAGTGGCATGCGGGTAGGAGGAGCCAGATTGCAGGGGTGGGTGGCACTGTAACCTCGTCATTGTTTCCGTCTTCCTCTCGAAACCCTCTTTTCTTTCTCTTTTCAGGACTCCCAGTGTCTTTGTGGATTTGCTGAATGTTCCCTCTTTTTCCTACCCCAATCAAATCTCCATTCCTTGAGTCCCTCTAGTAGATACCAAATCTTGTTAAAATGTGAATGAGAAGGGGTGGCGCCTGTGGCTCAGTGAGTAGGGTGCCGGCCCCATATACCCAAGGTGGCGGGTTCAAACCCGGCCCCTGCCGAACTGCAACAAAAAATAGCCGGAGGTTGTGGCGGGCACCTGTGGTCCCAGCTACTTCGGAGGCTGAGGCAAGAGAATCGCCTAAGCCCAAGAGTTGGAGGTTGCTGTGACCTGTGTGACGCCATGGCACTCTACTGAGGGTGACAAAGTGAGACTCTTGTCTCTAAAAAAAAAAAGAAGAAGAAGAAGGGCAGCACCTGTGGCTCAAGGAGTAGGGTGCTGGCTCCATATGCCGGAGGTGGTGGATTCAAACCCAGCCCTGGCCAAAAACTGCAAAAAAAAAAATTTGTGAATGAGAAGTATTTCTCAATTAAGTATCTATTTACTGTAATGTACTTTTCTCAGATTAGCTAGAAAAAATTTGAAGATGCATAAATAAAAAAAGTCAAGGGGCTCAGTGCCTGTGGCTCAACGGGCTAAGGCGCCAGCCACGTACACCTGAGCTGGCGGGTTCAAATCCAGCCTGGGCCCGCCAAACAACAATGACGGCTGCAACCAAATAATGGCCGGGCGTTATGGTGGGCACCTGTAGTCCCAGCTGCTTGGGAGGCAGAGGCAAGAGACTTGCTTGAGCCCAGGAATTGGAAGTTGCTGTGAGCTGTGATGCCATGGCACTCTATCCAGGGTGGCAGCTTGAGGCTCTGTCACAAAAAAAAAAAAAAAAAAAAAGACATGAAGGGAATCCCAGCCTTAATGTACATTAAAATATTTGTAAAACTATGTTAAATGAAACAGGTGATTATTGATGCATAAGTACAGTAGTTCCCTTATTTTGGTTTTGCTTTCTGAAGTTTCAGTTATCTACAGTCAGTTTTGGTCCAAAAATATTAAATGGAAAATTTGAGAAATAAACAATTCTTTTTTTTTTTTTTGACAGGGTTACTGTATTTGGGTTAAGAATATATTTATTTACTTATTTATTTATATAGAGACAGAGCCTCAAACTGTCACCCTGGATAGAGTGCTGTGGCATCATAGCTCACAGCAACCTCCAATTCCTGGGCTCAAGCTAGTCTCCTGCCTCTGCCTCCCAAGAAGATGGGACCATAGGCGCCCTCCACAATGCCCGGCCATTTTTTTTTTTCGGCCATTTTTTGATTGCAGCCATCATTGTTGTTTGGCCCGGGCTGGATTCGAACCTACCAGCTCAGGTGTACGTGGCTGGTGCCTTAGCCCGTTGAGCCACAGGTGCTGAGCCATCCCCCCTTTTTTTGAGACAATCTCAAAGTTCACGACAACCTGAAACTCTCTTGGCTCAAGGAATCCTCGTATCTCAGCTTCGGGGTAGCTGGGACTATAGGTTCATGCCACAGTGCCTGGCTAATTTTTCCATTTTTAGTAGAGACAGGGTCTCACTATTGCTCAGGCTGGTCTCAAATTCCTGAGCTCAGGCGATCCACCCACCTCAGCCCCCCAGAGTGCTAGGATTACAGGTGTGAGACACCTTGCCCAGCCTCAATTCTGCCTTTTCCAATCTTCTGTCTGGGCTACCTGAGACTTATCATACCTAGGAGTTAGCTGTCTCTAACCTCACTGGAACCCTCAACACTCCCTGCAACTCTTTCTTTGTCCCGATGAGCTTGGTTCCTATGAACCATAACGATTATTCCAAATTTCCATTTGCCTAAAGTTTTTGATCCTTCTTTTTCTAAAAATTTTTCATTTATTTATCAGAGTCTCACTATGTTGCCCAGGCTGGTCTCAGGTTCCTGGCTTCAAGCAAAATCCTCTCCCACCTGGGCCCTCCCAAAGCTCTGGACTCACACTCTGAGCCACACATTCAAATTTCTGATCCTTCTAATGCCACCACCAAATTTGTCTGATTTCAATTTCACAGAAAAAATAGAAGCCATCAGAAGGAAATACCTTCACATTCTGGCTTACATCATGCTTAAATTACACCATTCTGCACTCATTTTATCTCCCTACCCCAAGAATCATGGAAAATGAGCCCTTTTTTTTTTTAGAGACAGAGTCTCTGTCACCCTCAGTACAGCGCCGTGGCATCACAGCTCACAGCAACCTCCAGCTCTTGGGCTTAGGCGATTCTCTTGCCTCAGCCTCCTGAGTAGCTGGGACTACAGGCACCCTCCACAACACCCGGATATTTTTCTTTTTTTCTGTTGCAGTTTGGCAGGGGCTGGGTCTGAACCCGCCACCTTTGGTACATAGGGCTAGCGCCCTACTCACTGAGCCACAGGCGCCACCCAGAAAATGGGCCCTTTATTTTATCTAAAATAAAAATAAAGACTGGGCGAGGTGGCTTATGACTGTAATTCTAGTACTTTGGGGGCCTAAGGCAAGAGGATAGCCTGAACTCAGGAGTTGGAGACTAGCCTGAGCGAGAGTGAAATCGCATCTCTATGAAAAATAGAAAGATTTGTCAAGTGTGGTGGCACAGGCCTGTTGACCCAGCTACTCAGGAGTCTGAGATGGGAGGATCCCTTAAGCCTGCGAGTTAGAGGTGCTGTGACCTATGATGACCTCACTGCACTCTAACCCAGGACACAGCAAGACCCAGTCTCTAAATAAATAAATAATCCTGTGCCCTGGGTTAGACTTCTCCAAGAGTCCTTCCCTCCTCAAAATCAATGGCCTCTCCCTCTTTCCTTTCATTTAATCAATTCTCTTAGTCTCTCTATCTCAAAAAAGATAACATTATCACCATTTCCATCCCCAACCTCAGTGGTAGCAGCAGCTACTCTAAATCTTCCCTCTAAACCACAACAAAACAACAGGCTGCCAACTCTCCCTGGAATACCTTTCTTCTGTAGCTCTCGACATTAACCCTCACTACTCCCTTTGAGCAAATGCTATGAAAGAATTTTGCAAGGCCAAATTTTGGCATTGTGGCAGGTGCCTGTAGTCCCAGCTACTTGGGAGGCTGAGGCAAGAGAATTGCCTAAGAGCTGGAGGTTGCTGTGAGCTGTGATGTCACAGCACTCTACAAAGGGTGACAAAGTGAGACTGTCTCTAAAAAAATAAAGGGCCCGTTTTCCTTGTTTCCTGGGGGTAGGGAGATAAAATGAGTGCAGAATGTAATTTAATCATGGAGTGAGCTAGATTACAGGCATGAGTGTGGGGGGCTCATGCCTGTAATCCTACCACAAAAGAGGAAACTAAGGCAGGTGGATTGCCTGAGCTCAGGAGTTCCAGACCGGTATGAACAGGAGTGAGACCCTAGACGGGGCTCTGTGGCTCACACCTGTAATCCCAGGACTTTGGGGAGTGGGGAGTGGCAAGGCAGGTGGATTGCTTGAACTCAGGACTTTGAGACCAGCCTGAGCAAGCACTAGCCAGGTGTGGTGGTGGGCGTCTATAGTCCCAGCTACTCAGAAGGCTGAGGCAGGAGGATCTCTTAAATAAAGAGTTTGAGATTGCTATGAGCTGTGACATCACAGCACTCTACTCATGGTGACAGAGAGAGACTCTGTCTCAATAAAAAAGAAAAAAGATTTTGCATACTCAGCGTTTCTTTTTTTTTTTTTTTTTTGAGGCAGAGCCTCAAGCTGTCACCCTGGATAGAGTGCTGTGGCATCACAGCTCACACCAACCTCCAATTCCTGGGCTCAAGCGATTCTCCTGCCTCTGCCTCCCAAGTAGCTGGGGCCACAGGCACCCGCCACAATGCCTGGCCATTTTTTTGGTTGCAGCCATCATTGTTATTTGGTGGGCCCGGGCTGGATTCGAACCCGCCAGCTCAGGTGTACGTGGCTGGCGCCTTAGCTCGTTGAGCCACAGGCGCCGAGACACACTCAGTGTTTCTTTGGGATACATCCCCAAAGTTTTCCTGGTTGGTAAACCCAACGAATTCCTCTCTCATTCATCTTTTTTTTTTTTTTTTAGAGGCAGAGTCTCACTTTTTTGCCCTCAGTAGAGTGCTGTGGTGTCACAGCTCACAGCAACCTCCAACTCCTGGACTTAGGCGATTCCCTTACCTCAGCCTCCCAAGTAGCTGGGACTACAGGTGCCTGCCACAACGCCCGGCTATTTTTTTTGTTGTTGCAGTTTGGCGAGGGCTGGGTTCGAACTTGTCACCCTTGGTACATGGGGCTGGAGCCCTACTCACTGAGCCACAGGTGCCGCCCCTCTCATTCATCTTAATTGTCTTCTCAGTGGCATTCACCTCTGCAGATTGAACATTTGTAAGATCTCCCCTTGACAGGAGAAAACATCTTTTTGTGCTTTTCTTTCTTTCTTTTTTTTGAGACAGTCTCAAGCTATCACCCTGGGTAGAGTGCTGTGGTGATATTAGCTGACAGCAACCTCCAACTCGAGCTCAAGAGATCCTCTTGCCTCAGTTTTTCTATTTTTTTTTTTTTTCTGTAGAGACAGAGTCTCACTTTATCGCCCTCAGTAGAGTGCCATGGTGTCACACAGCTCACAGCAACCTCCATCTCCTGGGCTTAGGCCATCCTCTTGCCTCAGCCTCCCAAGTAGCTGGCACTACAGGCAACTGCCACAATGCCCGGCTATTTTTCTGTTTTGCAGTTCGGCCGAGGTCAGATTTGAACCCACTACCTTTAGCATGTGGGGCCGGCGCCCTACTCAATGAGCCACAGGCACCACCCCAGTTTTTCTCTTTTTAGTAGAGACGGAGTCTCGCTTTTGCTTTGGCTGGTCTTGAACTCATGAGCTCAGGCAGTACACCCACCTCGGTCTCCCAAGTGCTGGGTTTGAGGCATGAGCCACCGTGCTAGCCCCCAGCTAGTTGTTGTTGTTTGTTGTTTTTTTTCCAGACAGAGTTTCACTATGTGGCCTTTGCTAGAGTGCCATGGCATTACAGCTCACAGCAACCTTAAACTCTTGGGCTTAAGTGATTCTCTTTTCTCAGCCTGCCAAGTAGCTGGGACTACAGGCACTTGCCGCGACACCTGGCTATTTTTTCTTGTTGTTGTAGTTGTCATTGCTTTGTAGGCCCCACTGTGGCCGGTGCAACCACTGAGCAACAGTGCTGAGTTAGCTAGTTTTTTTTTTTTTTAGACAGAGCCTCAAGCTGTCACCCTGGGTAGAGTGCTGTGGCATCACAGCTCACAGCAACCTCCAACTCCTGGGCTCAAGCGAGTCTCCTGCCTCTGCCTCCCAAGTAGCGGGACTACAGGCGCCCACCACAACGCCCGGCCCTTTTTTGGTTGCAGCCATTGTTGTTGTTTGGCGGCCGGGGGCTGGATTCGAACCTGCCAGCTCAGGTGTACGTGGCTGGCGCCTTAGCCCATTGAGCCACAGGCGCAGAGCCCCACTTTTTATTTAAATGTTTACTTTTTGCCTAGACATTGCCACCTGGGGACCCTTATTTGGTCCTTCTTATTTCTTTAGATGTTGTTGATTTTATATCTTAAAATAGCAATGACTTATCTAATTGCAAGAGTGTCATCTTTTTTCAAAGTGAAATTAGTTTTTTAAATTATACAAGTAATGTAAGCCCATTATAAAAATCTCTAGATCATATGAAAGTGTGTTAAATTACAATGGAATTCGGATGCTAACTACCCAGAGTTAGTTCACAGGTAAAAGGCACAGCCTACAATAAGACTGCTCTCACTAAGTATGAGCTACAAATCTAAGAGTTCCCAGGCCAGCCTCACTTCTGAGCAACTAGCTACACATACTGACATTACCACTAGCCCTTTACGTGCAATAATTCTTTAGCATGACTAACAGAACTCAGAAAAACACTACACTTATTTTCATGATTATAATTTTACTATAAAGCATATAAATCAGGACCAGCCAAGACAAAAGATCCCTAGGGTGAGGTCTAAGAAAGTGCCAAACCCAGAGTTTCCATATCCATGGAATCCAGGGCATGTCCTACTAGGACATCAGTGTTTTCACAAACTGGGAACCTTACCCAAGCCTCAGAGTCCAGAGTTTTCGTAGGGGGTATACTGTATGTATATGATTGATTAAACCATTAAGCATCTTATTGAACTCAACCTCCAGCCTCCCCCACCTCCCTGGAAGTCTGGAGATTGGGCCTTTATCTTGTGGCTTAAAACCCCGACATTCTAATAACATGGTTGGTTTTTCCAATATGGCCAGCCCCCATCCTGAAGCTATCTAGCTGCCTCCCATGAGTCATTGTATCAGCTTAAACTCAGGTGTGGTCGCAGGGTTTGTTACCATGAATAACAAAAATAATTCTGTTACTTAGGAAATACTAGGGATTTAGATGCTGTAGCCTTGGAACCATTAAGCAGATTATTATACAACATAAATTATATAGTACAAATTATGGGCCAGGTGTAGTGGCTCATACCTATAATCCCAGCACTTTGGGAGGCCATGGTGGGAGGATCAGTTAAGCCCAGCAGTTTGTGAACAGCCTGCAAAACACAGTGAGACCCCATCTCTGCAAAAAAATAAAAATAGAAAATTAGCCAGGCATGATAGCATGTGCCTGGAGTCCTAGCTACTCAGCAGGCTGAGACAGGAGGATTGCTTGAGCCTAGGAGTCTGAGGCTGCAGTAAGCTATGATGACACCACTATGCCAGCCTGAGTGACAGATGAGACTCATTATAGCCAAATTTGGCTACCTACACACAGACTTCTTAGTCTATGGTAATCTAGTTTATCTAGATTAGCTAGATAATCTAGTTTATCTAGCTTAGCTTCCTAATTTTATAGCAGAAACCAAACTGAACAGAAGCCTCAGAAACTAGTTGTCTTGTCTATGGTTGCACAAGAAATTCATGGAAAACCAGATTAGAACTCAGATCTTGTAATCACTAATATAGTTAGCTTTTAAGCCTGGCTCTCTGACAGTATTCACAGCAGATAAAAGTTAAGTGTGAGAGCTGATGGAGAAAGAAAGGATTATGAGTGGATATGTTGTTGTTTTTTTAAGAGATAGAGTCTCACTTTATTGCCCTCAGTAGGCGCCGTGGTGTCACAGCTCACAGCAACCTCCAACTCCTGGGCTTAAGCGATTCTCTTGCCTTAGCCTCCCAAGTAGCCATAACGCCTGGCTATATTTTTCTTGCAGTTTGGCTGGGCCAGGGCCAGGTTCGAACCCACTACCCTCGGTATATAGGGCCGGCGCCTTACCCACTGAGCCACAGGCACCACCCAGATATGTTGTTGTTTAACGTCTATGTAGATAAGATTCATTTGGCTTGTGAATATTTGAGCCTAGGGATTATAAATTGAGATTAGGGATTGATGAAACCAGTTGCAGTTTTCTAGAGTCTAAAAGGTCTTAAATGTTTAATTGTCCGTGCGCAACTTTGCCATAATATTTACTGACAGTATTTCGTAGCTTAACATTAAGCAGATCAGCAAGTATACATAAAACTATACTTGCTTTTCCTGCCACAGATTTGAAGGAACATAAGGATAAGCAGATGCTTCTTTTAGGGAAGAGGGTGTTGCTTTCAAGTTTGACAGATTCTGAATGATGGGCATATTGACATTACCAGAATTTGGGTTTTGAGATCCTCTTTATAACCATGCCAAGGATAACTAACTTAGAAACTCTTTGAACACTAGAGTTGTTTAAGTTTGTACTTAAATACTGAAACATTATTTTCATTTGTTGTCTGATAATGTGATACAAAAAATTAAAGTCATGTAAATTTATGATTAAAGGTTTTATCATTTTTCTTTCTGAGAATTTTTGGTGACACCCCATCAGAGCAGGTAAAACTCTTCATCTTTCTTCAGAATCTTCATTCACTTGATCTCCAACCCTCTAGTTATATGTGTATAAACTGCTCAGAGTAGTTATTTTGTTTTTTCTTGTAAAGAAATGTGTGGTTCTTTCCTTTTTGCCTTTGATCATTACTCTGTTGCAAAAAATTTATAATTTTATAAACCTGGTTGAAACTTTTCTTCTTCAGAAAGAATTTGCTCATTCATTCTACCAGATTTTTACTGTTCCATTTTTGTGGGTCAATTCAGTATTTATTGATTTAAACTGAAAATGTGTACTGTTTCTCGTTAGGGGCTTTTGTATATTTATTTATAACACATATATGGCTGGGTTATGGAAATGATTATTTTTCAAGTCATGTGTGCTCATATTTTACACATACCTTATAAAATCTTTGAATCAAAAACTTTATTAGGGGCAGCGCCTGTGGCTCAACAGAGTAGGGCGCTGGCCCCATATGCCGGAGGTGGCAGGTTCAAACCCAGCCCTGGCCAAAAACTGCAAAAAAAAAAAAAAAAAAACTTTATTAGAAGAATTTGTTTTATAAAATTTGGATTCAGTCAAAGGGCCACACTTAGGGATCCAGAAGGCTACTTGTGACCTTAAGGCTGCAGATTCCCCATCTCTGGAATCAATATTATCTTTGTGAAAGGATATACTATAAAGAGTGACTGAAACATTTGCATAAGGGCCTGTATTAATAGCAGAGTGGCATCATCAGAATATTTGTTAAAAATAATTTTAGCCACTAAGGAATGGTGTTACTAACAGACATAGATATTATCTTCATATAAAGAATCTGTAACTTGTCAATCAATTTATCTTGTATTTGTTATAAAGTTAGAAATGCACATCTGTGCTCTGAAGGTAGAAATACTCTTTAGTAAGTTTAATAAGTTTGATATCACAGCCTCCAAAGCATCTAATTAGGCCCATTTCATGTCATGATCTCATGCATACTTTTGTGGTTTCAGCAGTCTCTATGAGGAGATCTCACTAAATTTTTCTAGCACAGGATTCTCCTGCTTATCTCCACCCAAATGGTTCAGAAGCACTGGAAACACGACAGGCTATAAACTGAGCTTATCCTCATATCTCCTGAATCTTTTCTCTGTACTTGTGAATTGTACCATCTAAATCCTGATTCAGAAAACTAGGAGGCATCATAAATTCTTTTCTATCCCAGCTCCACCATAGAAGTGTCTCTCTGATCCTTCACTTCTCCATACTATATTATTACTACTTTTGCTCAACCCATCTTATTTGAGCTACAGCAGTAACCTCCAAATTAGCTTACCATCTCCATCTTCCTTTTTCATACTGTCATCAAAGTAATCTTCTAAAATGAAATCTGATCATGTCACTCCCCTTCAGTGGTTACTAAATTTCCCTGCAGGATATAATCCAAATTACTCAGCATGACATAGAGGCTTCTGTGATCTCACCCCTGGCTACTTAGCTATATATCTTGTCACTCCTCACTTTAATTTTCTGAACTTTTTTTTAGTTACCCAAACAAGCCATGCTATTTCATAACTCTCTACTTTTCCTGACTTTCTTCAGGCTGCTTAAAATGCCCTTCCTTGACAAATACTCCTTTAGCTTTCAAAGTTTAGCTCAAAGAGTTACATCTTCTAGAAATGTTTTCTGAATCTTTTTCTTCCTCCCCAGGTAGTATCAAACATGCCTTCTTCCTTTGTGTCTCAATTGTATACTACACATATACCTGTTACGTCATTTTTAACACTTTTATTGTGCTTAACTGTGTACAAATTCAACTCTCTTCACTGGTCTTAAAGCTGCTGGAAGGTATGGATCCTGAGTTGGTGATCTTTATCTTGTCATCATCTAGCACAGTGCTAGACACATGGCAGGTGCTCAAAAATTTTTTATTCATTAAGTCAGTCAATTAAATAATTAAATTGGATTTTAGGGAAGGATAAAGCTAACTCATTTAAGTATGTAAGTTTTCTATATTTGTCCTTTGCTCTTTTATCTTAAAGGGGCATAATTGTTTTCTTGGACTGTCGTTATTTAGAAAAATTACATTTCTCACCTCTGCAGAAATGTGTGACTACTTTCTGGTTTGATTTTCAAAAAATACACCTGGAAAAAAATTATCATCAATATAATTAATAGAAGCTTTGCACAATGAATTAAAATATTTCCAGTGTTTCCATTATCAACCCAACCTACCCATTGGGTAAGTTGTCTGTTTGCTTTGGTTGTTGTCTCGTTTAGCTGTACAGAAGCTTTTCAGTTTAATTAAATCCCATTTGATTATTATTGCTGTTGTTGCTATTGCCATGGCAGTCTTTCCCCAGGCCAATATCTTCCAGTGTTTTTCCAATTCTTTCTTTGAGGATTTTTATTGTTTCATGCATTAAATTTAAGTCCTTTATCCATCTTGAATCAATTTTTGTGAGTGGAGAGAAAGGTCCAATTTCAGTCTTTTACATGTGGATATCCAATTCTCCCAGCACCGTTTATTGAATAGGGAGTCTTTCCCCCATTGGATGCTCTTGTTTGGTTTATTGCAGATTAGGTGGCTGTAAGTAGTTAGTTTCATTTCCAGGTTTTCTATTCAATTCCAAATGTCTATGTCTCTATTTTTGTGCCAGTACCATGCTGGCCTTGTAATACAGCCTAAAATTTGGTATGATACCCCAGCTTTGTTCTTATTACTAAGAACTTCCTTAGCTATACGGGGTTTTTTCTGGTTCCATACAAAACGCAGAATCATTTTTTCCAAGTCTTGAAAGTAGGATGTTGGTATTTTTTTTTCTTTTGAGACAGAGCCTCAAGCTCTTGCCCTGGGTAGAATGCTGTGGCATCACAACTCGCAGCAACCTCCAACTCCTGGACTCAAGCGATTCTCCTGCCACTGCCTCCCAAGTAGCTGGGACTACAGGCGCCTGCCACAACGCCCGGACATTTTTTTTTTGGTTGCAGCTGTCATTGTTGTTTGGCGGGCCTGGGCTGGATTTGAACCCACTAGCTCAGGTGTACATGGCTGGCACCTTAGCTGCTTGAGCCACAGGTGCCAAGCCATTCTCCCTTCACTTCTAAATGCACCAGTGTCAGCCCCATCTTGATTTGTTTTTCCACTCATGTTTCCTTCTAGAGCCTCTGAGTCCCTCCCCACCTGTCTTCTGGAAGCTTGCCGTGTTTCTTAGCTTTTCCTGTTTCTCTTACCACTGGCTTGTTTCTGTGGTACATAATCTTGGCCAATTCTTTCTTTCCCATCCCGAAACCAACTTCCCTTCTCCTTATGCTATGTCCATTGTTCTTTTTAAAAATGTTTTTCTTCTATCACAAACTTTTTGAATGCATTGTTCACACTTTTTCTCTGCTCCTTCATGTTCTTCTAACTTGCTCCTTTGTGCCCAACGCAATGCTCCAACCGCTAATTGGCAAATCCACGTGCACTTCCCTGCTCCCTCCTGCTTCTTTCTTTGCAGCATCTGGCACCACCACCAAGCTGCTGCTGGGCGGGGCCATCTCTCCTCTGGGCTCTGGGGACATTACTTCCTCCTGGTTCTCCTACTCTTCTCTCCCGGCAGCTTCTCTCCATCAGGGCCTCCTCTCCCTCTCTCTTGAAAGGCTTTGGCCCTAAGGTTTTCCCCTCTAAGACTTTGCACTCCACATGGTCTCCTGAGAGCTTGTCCATTTCTTAAGCTTCTTTGAATTGCCACTTATAATTGCCATTTATTCCAACCTGGATCTCATTTTAATTCAACAAATGGTCTGTGAAAACTTACTGGCCGCTAAGATCCAGAGTTACATGTGACATACCAGAGCTCACAATCTAGAATACTTTTTTTCTGAGCTCCAGGCCCCACAAATTTGGCAGTCTTTCTGTTTGTTACAGTTTGAGGATACCTGTCTAATTCACACAGAGGTGGAAACATTATATATCTCTAAGTTTTTAAAAAGGGATCCTGAATACAGCCTTGTTTGACAACAGGTGAGCGGATGATCCTGCCTGCTCTGATTTTGGTCTGCAAAACCCACCAAAGGCCCCTGGGTCACAAGATGGGCACATAGTTCCTTTGACTGAAGTGCAGGACTGCTCTCTACAACAGCCGGAGTGCTTGGAGTTCTGAGAATCTAATCTGGTCCACAGATTTCTTTTCTCTGCCTTTGGAATAGTAAGAGACATTGACAGAGTCACAGGCTGATGACAATTAATGTATGACATGAGAATTGTATATGGTACTGATACTGTCAGTAACAAACCTTGCCCTAAGGTCGCTTTCCCCAGTAGTACCGGCATGATGAGGCTTTCACACACGAGACAGAATCATGCCAGGCTGAACAAAATTAAATGCGAAACTAAATAAATGCCATGCCTTTCTGACACAACTAGGCTGGGCAGATAAGGAAGCACATTGTAGCAGACCTCCTGCAGGCTGGCCTGGCCAAGCCTTGGAGGGCCAGCTGCTCTCTGGGATTGCCTTACCTCTGCTTCAGGATTTGCTTGTTGTCTTCGATGGTAACACTGTCAGCATGGTCCCTCTTGAAGATTTCAAAAGCCTCCTGGCGTCCTAATGACATTTCCTCTCTCATTCCTGTTTGAAGACACAGAGAAATGGTCTCAGTCTCAGCATCAGGATCCTATTAATTTCATTGTCACTCTAGTCAGAGCACAAAGCCAGCCCTGGCTCCAAAAGGCCCTCTGCTCTGACCAGACAGGTGGCCGCAGGCTCTTCCAGCTGGCCGCCAACCTGCCACGAAGGCCCTCCCAGCCACACCCGCTGCACCCGCAGGGCTGTGCCTGCGTGTCCATGTGACTTGTGGAGGGTGGGTTTGGAATGTTTGGACAGAGGAAATGAAAACCAGAGCACCGAGGACATCTGCGAATATACCTCTACTGTCACGCAGCGCCCCGTCTCCTGCCCAGGACTGCCCAGGCTGCAAGTACACCTTCTGCCATTACGCAGCGCCCCATCTCCCTGTTTCCCTGTTATGCCCCATTTTGGTTTTCTGTTAAACTTCACTCTGAATTCTCAGGAATTTAGTTAAAAGAATTATAATCTGAACAGAAAGATAGAGAATCTAGAACATTCTGCTCTTAATTTCTATATACATACAATGATTCATCCTTGTTCCCTGTGGTTAGTGAGAGGGCTTGGTTCTTACTGAGGAATGCGGTTCTCAAGCTCAACATCCATAAGCAGACCACGGCAGGCTCCCTCATTTATGTCTAACTTCAACACCTGCATTGCTATTCCCACTAAAAGCCGACACTTAGGGCCGGGCCCTGCTCAGAAATCAAATTCTGGATCCTACAGTCAGAACAGCCAGGACCCTTGGAGTAGCCAGGTCGAGTTCTGGCACCGGCTCCCTTCCTCTCAAGCTCTTAGTGTGGGTGGGTGTCTGGGACCCCTCAGGGAGAACTAAATTCACAGCTGAATTTTGGATGCATCTACAGTCTTTTCTTTATACTTCTGCCCTTGGTTCCTCTGCCCTGGAGGCCTTTTTGATGTTTCCATCCAGTAACAATACTTATCTTTGAAGCCCTGGCTGGATGTTACCACCTCCATCGAGCTCTTCCCGAAGCCCAGGAAGAACAAATCCTCCCTTCAGCATGTTCCTTATCAGTACACCTGCAGCAGGTGCAGCCCAGTGGACACTGTCCCTCCACATGACAATCTTTTCTGGTCAAATGCACAAAGTTCTCAGAGGGTAGAGATAATATTTTTTGTAAATCCTAGTGTCTTATTCAGTGTCTAGCACTTAGAAGGTGCTCAACGTATGCCTGTTAAGTAAATTAGGTCGAGAATGCAGTGGGAGTGGTGGGAGCCCCCTGCTCTTAAGACCTAGGAGAACATCCAGGGCGAGTGAGGCTGGCTGTGCGGCCTCGGGCTCTGCAGATGCATTCATAAGGGCTGCACGCAACATCTCTTGCCTGGAAAAATCCACTGAGTCCCATCACCCTTCCCCAGGGTCAGAAACCGGACTGGTCCATCTGACACCAATTTAATGATTACTGTTGATAAAAATAGCACCATGAAGAATGTCTGAATGGTGAGGCACACAAGGATGCCCCACCCTTTCCCAATCAGAAGCAAATGGGCACAGCTCAGTTTTGTCTCCACATCTGCCCTGCACACTCTAGAACTGGGAAGGCCTGGGGAGCCGTTCGTGTGAGACTTGGAAAGATGAGCACTGCTGCAGGAGAGACATTAGCAAGGGCATTTTCTACCAGCAGAGCCCTCTGGGGCCAAGGAACTCACCCCACAACTCTCCTCTGTACCTGATCTGAGTGCAGTTTTCACAATGTACGCCTTTTGCTGCCTGATAAAATGATAACAGAGGGTAGAGTGTGTGACTCTGCCTGGAATAGAGGTAGGGAAAAGGAAAGCTCCACAGAGACCACACTGGAATCTGCCTCAGGATCCCCAAATTGCTTCCCACAGGGGAGCTGATAAGAAGGCTTCTATCAACCAGGTAGCAGAGATGTGAGATGCAGGGTTGCTCAAAAGCTGCAGAGAAGGACCAGGGTTCATGGCCTTTTCTCTCTCAAGTTCTGCTTTCTGTATTGAGTAGATAATCCCAGCTGACGGTTTGGGGAAAGGGCCATGCTGAAGCCCATGGCACTGTATGGTAGTAGTCCTGGGAAAACCTCCAATCAACTGAACACCCCTCTCTGGGCCTTCCCTGAGGTGTCTAGGAGCCTGATTTTCAAAGATTGGAAATCTAATGAAGTACATATTATGGTGAAGTTACACTGGAAATATTTATACTTTTGGAGATTTAAAAGTCCCTCAGGGGTCCTGCAGTGCCATGGGCTTATCATCAGGAACACGACATTGGTTTTATTCCTGCTATCATAGAGAAAGTATTCTGGAATTGGAGTTCTTTGACAGTGGTGACTGCAGGCCATGGACATGATTATGGTGGCTATAATCCTGTCAGCTAGGTTCTTAAGTGTCTGCTCAGGGAGGCCAAGGTGAAGCGTCCCCAGGCTGAAGGCAAAAGGCAAGGCAAGGTCTGGGTACAGTGCCTCATGCCTGCATTCCCAGCATAGTGGGAGGCCCATGTGGGAGGACTTCTTGAGGCCAGGAGTTTGAGACCAGCCTGAGCAATACAGTAGAGAAAGGGTAAGTGGGGCAAATAGAGTGATAGAAAGCTCATCTTGCTAATGAGACAATCATCCATTTATTTGTTCTTTCAGGAATACATTCGTTTATTTATCTCAGTCATGGTGCTAGGCATGTGACAGAGATATAAAATTAAACAAGATTAAAGCTGTGATCCTTGTGCTTTAAGAGTTCAAAGTCGAGTAAGGGAGAAAGAAAAGTGAACAAACAAGTTCAGTGGAGGTTTTTTCTTGCTGGGGAGGCATGTGTCCAGCCCTGGGAACCAAGGTGGAGGGGAGGCGTGTCACCTGCCATGGGGTGTGGGCCAGGGCTGCACGGAGGAGAGAGGACGTGGACCTCAGCTGGAAGCATTCTGAAGGATGGAGTGGCATTTGCCAGGGAGACAAGTAAAAGAAGATCCCTGGTAGAGGCAGAAGAGGAGAGTGTAGATTAAAAAGGCAACTTGATTAACAGGTGATTCTGCCACCCAACGGAAATGACCTTTGTGTGATTAAAAAAGGAATTCCTTACATACTTCATGCCAAGCATGGTGGCAGATGTTTTCTTGTATGTTGTTTTAGTTAAACCTCTCCATGTTCCCTGTTAACAATTTTGTTTTATAGATGAGGAAACTGGAGCTAGATTAAAGAAATAATTAGAAAGGGATGAAAACTGCCTAGCTTTTAGAGACAGTTCTGTTCTTACATCATTTTTTCCAGGGAAAGTATGGCTGATAGAGAGGGCGAAGACTGAAAATGACCTGGTAGTTGTAGACTTACCCATGAGATTGTACTTTTATTCGTGCCTCTCTGTCTAAAAAGCCTTGAAATTTTTTTTTAATGAGTATGACAGAAAAATAGGATCTTGAATTTTGATTACAATTTTCATAGTTTACTTCATTTGTTAGTATGTTCTGTTATTTTTTCTAGAGTTTGTAAACTTGACGAGGGCAGGGATTTTTGCCAGTTTTGTCTGTAGGAATATTTCTAACACCTGGATTGTACCTGGCACACAGGGGGAAGTCAGTCAAATGTCTTTTGAACAAATGAATGAATGGGAGAATGTTTTATAGCAGTGGTTCTCAACATGTGGGTTGCAACCCCTTTGGGGGTCTCCTGCATATCAGATATTTACATTACAATTCCTAACAGTAGCAAAATTACAGTAATGAAATAGCAACAAAAATAATTTTCTGGTTGAGGGTCACCACAACATGAGGAACTATATTAAAGGGTCGCGACATTAGGAAGGTTGAGAACCACAGTTTCACAGGCTTCCTGTTTTTCCTTTTGCTCTAGCATACTGTGACGCTGTGGGAGAAGTGAAGTACGCGTCCATTGTTCTCAGCCTCCCCCACCATGCTGCTGTGCAGGCTCATCAGCCACGTGGTGAGATTTTAGATATTCCACACCACCTTCTTGCCACTACATGTCACCATACTTAGCAGCCCACCATTAGAGATTAATTCCAACTCCAAGAAGCTTTCATAAGAATACAACTACAATTGTGTGTTGAATAGTGATATTTTGGTCAACAATGGCCTGAACATACAATCATGATCCCATTGTAGGCATCCTAATGTCTTAGTGCAACACAATACTCATGTGTTTGGGACGTCACCAGTCATATAAAAGCACAGTAATACAATTATGTACAGTACGTAACACCCGATGATCATAAATGACTATGTTACTGGTTTATGTATTTCCTACACTATGCTTTTTTTTCTAATCTGTATTTTAGAATGTATCACTAGAATGTTTTTAGTAAAAGTTAACCATAAACCATCCTCAGGAATGTCTTTCAGGAGGTGTTACAGAAGAAGGCATTGCTATCACAGGAGATTCCACCTGCATGTGTGTTACTGCCCCTGTAGGCCTTCCAGTGGACAAGATGGGGAGGTGGATGACAGTGGTATTTATGATCCCTATGTAGACCTAGGCTAATGTGTGTGTTTGTGTCTCAGTTTTCAATCAAAAAAGTTTAAAGAGTGAAAAAAAAGCAAAGTTTTAAAATAAAAAAAAAGCTTATAGAACAAGGTTGTAAAAAATATTTTTGTGTAGCAGTACAATGTGTTTGTGTTTTAAGCTAAGTGTTATTACAAAAGAGTCAAAGTTAACAAAATTAATATAATCAAAAAGTTATAATAAACTAAGGTTAATTTATTATCGAAGAAAGAAAAATTTAAAAATAAGTATAGTGTAGCCTAAGTGTAGGGTGTCTATAAAGTCTACAGCGGTGAACAGTAATGGCCTTGACACTCACTCACCACTCACTGATGCACACAGAGCAACTCCCAGTCCTGTAAGCTCCATTCATGGTAAGTGCCCAACACAGGTGTACCAATTTTTATCTTTTACATTGTATTTTACTATGCCTTTTCTATATTTAGATATGCTTATTTATATGCAAACACCACTGCATTACGATTGCCTACATTCTGTGCAGGTTTGAAGCCCAGGAGCCATAGGCTGCCCCATACAGGCTAGGTGTGTGGTAGGCTATCCAGTCCAGGCTTGTGTAAGTAGAATCTATGGCATTTGCATGACAACGAAATTGCCAAATGATGCATTCCTCAGAATATACCCCAGTCATTAAGTGACCCATGACTATACTTTTGCAGGTGTCACTATTTTAGGACTAGCAAAGAAACATTTCATAATTTGTTGACAACTGTCTAGCAGGAACTGCATGGACAGAATTTTATCATCTTCCCAGCTTTGTTTACTCTGTCAGACTCAGCTCCTCATCAGAGCTCAGATCTCAGGAGGTCTGCCTTGCTATGCTCACTTCTAGCTCTTAGTTGCTTGCTTTTAGCAAATTTCAGTCAGAGATACTAGCACTGAGTCCCAGAAAATATGAGTGACGAACAGAAGCCTGCTGGCTTGTTGAGTGAGGGAGCCATTCAAAACCTCAAGTAGAGTAGTTTCTGAGTCTTAGTTCCCAGAACTCAACATTGCAATTCAGGTTGTAAGGTAGATGGAAAATATTTACAAGTCCCAGAGGTGTGATCTCTTTCGGATTTTGGTAGTGATTAGAGCACCTAGGGAGAAATGGTGGACAACAATGGGCTTTTAGAATTAGCCAGGAAGTTGGGTTTCTGAAAACATTAGCGTCCAAATTCTTGGACACTGGTCTCTTACTCATTTCTTAATGTTCTCTTTTTCATCATCCTTAAATCTAGTTCCTCATTATGTTAAAGAATACAATTCAGTATTTTTGGAAGCCTCAACCCCACCCCCAACACAGGGTCCCATGGAAACCAAATGGAAAGGAAAAAACATGGGAAGTGGAGAGTTTATACTGTTGCCTTTGGGCCTACTGTCTGATTTCCTTTAGTCTGGGGGATGCAGGCCAGAGCTTACTTTCCTGGCTGCTCCTAAACAACTCACTGCTGCTTAAGCTATTGCTCAAAAATTGACAAAAGTAAAATGATGGAGAGCTGTGTTATTCACGCTGAGAAATGATTTCCTAGTCAGAGCCAAAAATATATTTTTCTTGGGAGCCATTTACTCATCAGGGCTTTACTTCTCTTTGACTGAAGAAAAGAGGGGAGAAAAGTCCAACAGGGAAAGATAGAAGTGAGGGAGGGTGGATTCCAAGGGAAGGGGTTCAGAACATACTGTTTGGGACTAACAGTAGGGGAAGGCTCAGAGCTGAGTGAGGAACATTTGGTGAGAAGGCAGGGAGGAAGTGGGGCAATTCACTACAGGAATCACGTGGAAGGGCAATTACACTGTGGCTCTGCCATAGTAGGCTTTGAAATTCACAGTAAGGGAGCAGCTCTGATAAGTGAAATGAGCACCTGCAACCCGTGGGAAATGATGTGCAAACAAGAAGGGGCAGGACAGGGGGTGGTTCTTGCACGGTGTCTGATATACCATCCTGCTCGTGCTAAATTTCTCAGTGAGTATTGACTTGGGTAAAATTTACAAAAAATATCCTCACAAAAATCATTATAAGAGAATCCCATCCCTGTGTATGGAGAAGTTAGAATGAATGGACTGATGGGAGGAAGGACTGAGATGAGAGATGAGGAGAGAATCTATGAAGGTGTAGCGTGAAACATGAAGGCAGGAGGGTGTGGACATGGAGAGAAGGTCAAGGGTCCAGCACCTCTGGGAATGGTGCCCCGGACACCAGGGCCATAAAAAGGAAAGATGTTGCAGCCAAAAGCTCTGAGGTAAAGGGCGAGCCTGCAGTTTCTTGGATGGAGAGCAAAGCATCCACTGATTCTGGGCTAAATGCATAGAGGGGCCAGGGAGGCGCTGAAGGAGCTTGCACAGAGAAACGGACCATCTCCCAGAAAGTCATCAGGGACCGCGGAGACATTGTCTTCACCTTTGGCGCCCTGCTGTGGGGAGCGTGCTGTCATTTAGGAAGGAGGAATTTGGGAGGTCCATGCGAGGCAAGGATGCTGAATATGCAGTCCCCGTGTCACCTCTTTCCTTCCTCACTCCCTTGGAAGACCTCACTGACTGACCCAGCATCCTTTGTGGGGAAACTAATGACAGCATTAGCGTTCTCAGCACGGCTCTTTGGTCAGTCATCCCTGACGCGGAAGCTCTTCCTCTGACAGCTGGCTTTCAGGTTACTAACCACCTAAGCGACGACTTCATTTAATACAGTTACTGCTGTCTCTGTCGTCGCTGCTGTGCCACCTGCTTCCATCGCCTGAGGAGCTGACATGCAGATGGTCTCCCCCGGAAGTGGTGTCAGGCCCGAGCATGGCCGCATCACAGAGGAGCCCTCTGTCCATGTTTCTCCACCAGCAGGGTGACAGAGTTCACCATGGAAAGCAGTGGCATCTGCTGTGGTTCTGTGGACTTTAAAGGGCCCGGAGCGGCCCAGCTACAATTTGAGGGGTTGCTGGGCGGGTACTGTAGGGTATGAAATCTGAGGATGAGGGGAAGAACAAATCCACGTAGCCACGGCCAAAGTGACTGCAGATGTGAAGACCAGAGGTCTGATCTTTTAGGATGACCAAGGACACTCACCCAACCTACTTCTGGCTTTTGATTGACAACATCTGAATTGGGCTAGTGCCCCAAGGCTTTGGTGTTAAAGGACTATGCTCCACCCAGACGCTATCACCTGGGTGAAGTCCTCACATTAGGACTTGCCTTGGGGTTTCCTAAGTAGCCACATGAAAGACGTCAACGGAACCTTTAATTACTTGGTTCTTAGGGTTGGCTTGGGCCAGGCTGAAGCATGACAGGCTTGGCAGGGGCCCTAGGGAGGAGAGTGAAGGGAAAATCTGAAGTGGAAAGCCACATAAACGTTAGGAGATCGGTGGCACCACATCTAAATAAATCAAATGGGTTCCTGACTCCTAGGGCCAGAAATCACACATCCCACCGGCAACCCACACAGGCCAGCAGTGCAGACCATGCAAGCTGGGTAGAATTCGGGGCAGGGCTCGAGGCAGGTTGTGTTTTCCTTTCGTCTTGGTAACCACATGTGATTTACCCTCCTGCTGTGGCTGTGTCCTGGACTTTCCCCTGAGCAGGTGAAGAAAGGCTTGGTGTGCCAACTGAGTAGACTAGCCCAGAGCCATGAAGGAATGGCAGCTGCTTCAGGGGAATTTCCTATTTCCAGTAATAACATAAGACCTTTAAATAGTGGTCTTCCAGATCATCTGTAGAAAATATTCATTTTCCTACCCTAGCATCTCTGGAGTTGTTATTTTGTGAGTGTTCTCATTCAGGATAAAGAGTCCAAGTGGGCTCTTGGAGAAACCTATGGACAGACGCAGGCACTGAGGTTGGAAAGCAGCCTGGGTTCTGTTGGCATTTCTGTGTTTTGGAGTCAACTCAGGAATCTGGAGGTCAGCAGCATTTCCATTAAATCAGACAGCACGCTGTGGCTCCTGCTGCCAGCCCAAATCTATTGTGTCTTTTCTATCAACTTCAGCCCACAGATGTGGCAACCCTGAAAGAGCCTTGGTATCTAATTCCAGGCCCAATATCAGGCCAACCCTAGGAATCTGGGCAGAAGATGTGTGTCTGGACTCCTTGTAGGTTAAAGGGCAGTTGACTGACAGCCCCACTGAAAAGAAAGGCAGAATTCCTCTTCAGCTTAGAAAGAGGTTCCAGATTCTGCAAAACGCTTGATTTCCTGAGTCTGAGGTTCCCATGACCACTTCCAAAGGATCTGGTTCACAGGGCCCTGTTGACTGGCTTCTGCCCCGGGAGTTCAGTTCCGACATTGGCTTGTGCTTCAGAGACAGTAGCTGGTGTGTTGTTGAAACATCCTATTGCCTAAAAAATGAGGCAAGTTTTATGCTGTGCCTAAATTAGGAATGGATGATACTCTAAGCTCATTTATTTTCCTAGTTTTAAAAAAGAGAATGAAAGAACTGCCTTCTACCTTAGTAGTAAAAATACCACTTCCACGAAACATGTGTATACGTGGATTTAAGTAAAATGTCTGTTCCCCTAGCTTGGAAGTCAGTATAATACAAAATGGAATTCAGATGTGCCAAAGTTCATTCTTGGGGAAAAAAATAAAAACCAAAAAGAAAAGAAGGAAAATTGTGTACCTGCCACGTGATGGGTACTGCTCCATGTTGCACAAATCTTAATTCAATTAATCCTGGACACGACTCTGTGGGTGGTGCTGAGTTGATACTTTAGGACTTTGCTCTAGAAGCATGGTTTATGTTGTCTCGTTTAATTCTCACAATGACCCTGTCAACTAGGTCATATTGGGCCCATTCTATGGACAAGGTTATCAAAGCTGAAAGAGGTTAAAAGTGACTCCAATCAATACTAAGTGGTGAAGCCATAACTAGATGTTAAGTGTATTTGACTCTAAAACCTTACTTTTTTTCTTTGTGGAAAGAGAAACTTTATGTTTCTCCCAGTTTTATTGAGGGATAACTGACAAATGCATGCATTTAGGGTATATAATGGGATGATTTAATACAAGTGTATGTTATAAAATGATCACCACAATCAGGTTTAGTGTTACCTTGTATGATGTTACTTTTATTTACTTATTTACTTTTGGTGGAAAAAAAATTAAAATGTACTCTTTTAGCAAATTTCACATGCATGGTATAGTATTATTATCTGTGGTCATGGTGCTATGCATCACATTCCCCAGAACCTACCCATTTTCTAAGTGAAAGTTTGTATCCTCTCACTGTACCCTCTCATTTCCCCAAACCCCAGCCCCTGGCAACCACCATCCTACTTGCTGTTTCTTTGAGTTCAACTTTATCTAAAACATTCTTTTCCATATGGCGTTGCTAAGTGAAAATCATTTGTCATGTAGAAATGATTTCATAAAGACCAGCAAACCACTGGGGTCAGGAGGTCAGAGATGATAAAGAAAAACTGGAACTTTTGGAGGGTTGTGAGCTGGGGCATGGATGAAAACCATCAGTGCATGAGATGGTTCAGAAGAGCTGGAGATCTTTGTGACCTGGAGAAGGCACGAGATGCCTGGGGGAGCTGCTTCACCTGCTTACCAACAGGGAGGGGTAAGGATCAGAGGTCAGAGGAGCTGGCTGTTCTTGCGTGAAACCTTGACTCTCTGTTATTAAGGAATTTGTGGTTAGCAAACTCTGGCAGGTTCAATTAAGTACAGTAATTGACTTTCTCTTACCTATACAGAGCGTGTGCTTTGAAAAGTCTCCACAATAAAACAGTTTATGCACTTAAAATGGCTGTGTTGGACTGATGTCAGGGAGGGGTGGATATTGCTGAGAAGATAAAGGGGCATGGTCCAGGTTCTAAGAGCATGGGGCTTGGGAGAGGACAAGCTCTCACTGCACAAAGAGTAGTTTCAACAAGGTGAGAAGGGCCCAGGAAGCCATCATTTTCCCTCTGATCTCCCTGTGTTCTGACAGTTTCTTCTCTGGGAAGCATCTGATTACTTAAGCATAACATTTGTTTACTCACTCAGGTCATGAGTCAACTGGCGAGGCAGACTATGTGTTACGAAGTACTGATACCTGCTCCGTTGACAACCCCTCTTCTGCATTTAGCTGGAGACAAATAAAAGTAATATTGTCCTTGACCGTGCAGTTTAGCTCAGCATTGAGGGTGTGGGAAGGTCAAAAGCTTAAGTCAAAAAGCCGGAGAAACTGAGAGACATTACATCCAAGTTCATGGGGTTCAGATGGTGTGGACCAGACTGTTGTGAGCGAGCCAAGGAGGGGCATGAGCAGACTGCAGACCGACTTCTCAGGGAATGTTCCCTGAAGCAAGGTTTAGAGAACTGAGGAGTCAGAGAGGGAGGAGAGGAGGTGGTTGTTACTCCTGCATAGAGAAGGAGCCCCGAAGCCAGAGGGAAGAGGGGAGAGGAGCCCCCTGGGTGTAGGGCCTAGTACTAAGACTGACTGGTAAGCACTTTACTGTCTTCCTTTGGCTGGCAGGGGGATTCTGCTTGAGTGACCACTGGGACCATCTTACTATACTTTCAACCAGCTCTTTGCTTGCCAGGGTATTCCCAGGAAGAGGCCCGCAATTCTCCTTCCCTGAAATGATTGAAGAAAATTTGCTTGAGTGTTTGTTTGCAAAGAACACCAGGCTATTCTTTGATTCTTATTGCTGGCTAGGGAAAGGAGATAGGACTTGGAGTCAGAAGCCATGGTCTGAGTGCTGGTTTCAGTGACTGGCTGGTGGCTCAGCGCCTGCTGTTGACATTGCTCTAAGTCTCACACTCTCATCTATAAAACGAAGCTGCTAATCACTGCACCTTGTGAAGGATTAACCAGAGAAGGTAGCATCTCTTGCATGTCTCCATAACATACCCAGTGCCTGCCTTTGCAATGCTGGATTTCCATGACTACCTCACCTCCACACGTTCCCCACCCCTCAGTGCTTGAACTACAAGGGCGTGTTGCATTAGCGCCAAGTTGCCTGCCTGGAATACGGTAGATAATCCAAACAAGTTTTGCTGATGGAGCAGGTGAGCAAGGATGAGCTGTCTCTAGTGGAATTGCTTTTCTTAGCAGCATTACTTGTTCAGGTGTACATAGATCTTGAATGCAGTTTTTTATGTGTATATTTTACAATATACAGCTATGAATCATTTACTTAAAAGTGTCTGACAGAATGAATGAATAAATGTGGAACACACTATAAAAAGGGAAAGTGTTAAACTGAGTTATAATTATCATAAGTAATAATGAGTCATCTACAAATCCACCCGCAGCAAGCTGTTCAGAGAGCAAGATCTACTTTAACACAGTAGGACAATTCTTAAGGCAGTTGTAAATTATGGGTTAGCAACGCAGAGAGAGAGCAGTTTAAATGGTCAGGCTGGCTCCACTGCTTCTGTGTTCTCTGTTTCCTGACTGGACCAGTCAGGCTCATTCTGCAGTAACAAACTCATCTCATTGAGAAAGTAAATGTGATTGGACGGTGGCTTCCTTTCTTCCTACCTCCATGTTTTCCAGCCGACTCTAGTGTATGTTTGTAGTCCAGGCTTTCCTTCTGGTGACAAATGAACATCATCCACCATCTAATCAAAGTCTAACCCCTTCACCTGGGCTGTGGTTTCCAAACTCCTGTCCTGGCCTTCTTCCCTGACCCCCTCTCTCTTGCCTGAACAATTTTCCTCTTGGATTATTTCCATCAGCACAAAACTTATTTTTAAATCCAGGTTGAATTGGTTATATCAAAGGCATTTGAATTTGAAGGTACCAAAGGGAAGGTTAAAATATTCACATTCACTGGCCTTCATTTCTTCGATGGAATAGGAGAAACGATCATTTATTTATAGTGGGATGGGAACAATAGGAGACTTCAGGACATTTAGGTACTCAGGGAAGGAAAAACTCTCTTAACAATATCCTCTCTTCGCCCCATTAACCTTTCCATTCTTTCCATTTTTCTTTCCTTTTCCATTCTTTCTTGTTTCCCTGGAGATGCCTCAACAGAGTTGTCTATATTCACCATCTCAATTCCCTTACCTCCCCTTGTCTCTTCAACTCAGGTCAGTGGGATTTATCTCTTCTACTCCACTGAAATCTCTTCTTCTCCCTTGAAGACCCCCAGTGATCTATTTTTAAAGCTAGTGGTCAGTTTTCTGTTCTTATTTTAGTTGGCCTAAAGTTTTTTATTTTATTTTTTATTTTTGAGACAGAGCCTCAAGCTGTCACCCTGGATAGAGTGCCGTGACATCACAGCTCACAGCAACCTCCAATTCCTGGGCTCAAGCGAGTCTCTTGCCTCCGCCTCCCAAGTCGCTGGGACTACAGGCGCCCGCCACAAC
>CAUYRH010135934.1:0-11139 GCA_963574655.1 Perodicticus potto | reverse complement strand
ACACAGCAGCTAAAGGTGAAGGTTAAGGGCGCTGTCACATAGCAGCTAAAGTAGCAATGCTGAAGCCTGGAGAGATCAAGGCAGGTCTGAAAAGATGTGTGTGCTTAGCTTTTGATGCATTGGATGGGATTTCATTGCATTGTCGGAAACTCACACAATTTTTGAGGGTCCGATATTGGGGGAGTGAAGCATTCTTAGTTTAAAATGGTATTACATTACTCAAAAGGCAAAACAGACTTGGAGGCCTCCGCTTCCTGAGAAAGTTGTCCAAGGACATCATTTTTAATAATGTGTCGAAAGTGGAAAGGAAAGTTGGAATTGGAAGGACATGGTCCTGGAAAGGCAGCTCCAAAGAGTATGAATAAGCTTTCATCGGGTAACATTTTATACCCCCCCTCCCCATTCAAATAAAAACCATCTTGAAACACTTGCTCAGCAGAGTTTCATAATTATGGACTGGTGACTATTATGTTTCTTCTCTTATCCCTCTTTTTGAATAATAGTGTTTATTACACTATTCCTGCCCCCTCTTATACTTTGGTGTGTGAGGAGGGGATAACGTGTAGTTTAAGTTCATCTTCAGTTGAAGAAGAGTAACAGTGAAGAGCTGCATCTGGATCTTCCATAAATCAAGGTATCCTAGACTTCGTGGCTGATGTGGGGTTCGATGAAGATGTAGGGACCTGGTGGAGTGGAATATCTGTGCACAGGAGAGGGTCATGGCTGAGTCTGGACCTGGTAGAGAAATTAGTGATGGCCCCGTTGTCCCATTGTGAGTATCTGAACCCCTTCAGTAGAAGAATGGTCTAAGCAGTTGAGGTTGCAAATGGGATTCCAACAGAGCTTGCAAACTGCTTGGCAAACTGTGGCTTGCTTTCTTGCTGCCCTTGCAAGCAGCTTCCACTGTATGAAACTTCCTAGGGTAGTCCATGAAAGGGACACGAAGAACGTGTCTAGAAGAGTCACAATGTCCCACGGATGTCCATGTATGCCAGCGGAGCTCAATATTTCTTCTGATGCCATCTGAGAGGAGGCAACACACAGCTGACTCCTGGACACGTGTATGGGATTCAGATAAACTGTCTAGGCAGCTCACACTAAGCTATTGATGCAAAGTGAGATAAACATATGATTTTTTTAAAGTAATGGGATATTTAGTGGATTGTTATGCAGAAATAGCTATTGATTCTATGTATAGCAGTTGTCTCATTTCACAGTTGAGGGTTGCATTTTGAAAAGGAAAATGAGAGAGTGCCGGCCGACTCCTACTGTGCCTAGCTTCTTTTGCCAAGTATCCTCTGCCCACTTAATTTTAGACTTCTTGGCTCGGTGTCTTAAGTTCTGACATCCACGGTGTTCTCTTTCTCTGAAAAGAAAGGCATTTTCCAGTTTTTGAGGATCACGCTGATTTCTTCAATTGGGATTACTTTAAAAAAATACAGTATTTCTAAAAAGATAAATTGTCCCAGAGTTTCCCTGTATTTTTAACTTTTCATATAACTCTAACTTTCTTAGAATTCATCTTTTGTAGAATTTCACTTCTCCCACTGAACGCTGCCCATAGGAATGCAAGTTATTAAAATGCTTCATTGCTTCTGAGGACGTGAAATTTCTGCATATTCAGGGGAGATGAAAGCAGATGTTATTCTCCTATTTGTTTCAATGCTCCCTCGTAGCATTTTTTGGTGTGTGTTTGTAATCGGATGTTTTATAGTGGTCTGGAATTTAAGTTTAACATTCTGATGATTAAAACCGTCTATAGTTTAATTATGACTGTGGCGTACTTTATTGAGAGTTCCCTATAATTACCATTTGAAGTTGACATTTTGTTCCTTCTATTCTAACAAAAGTGTGTGACTTCTGAGCTACTGATTCTCTAGAGTGTTGTATCTTATAATATATTTTTTTTAAATTGGTTTATCTTCAAGTTGATTTACAAGATAATGTTCTAAATCTTAGCCTATTTGATTCTGTTGTTTTGTTAAATTAAGATGGAATATTTTCTACTAATCATACAGTGTTCCAAGATGGTTTATTTAATCTTTAACATTTTATTACTAAATCAAGAAAAATATTTTTTCTTTGAAAGTGGAGGAACATGAGAATGAATAGGCATGATATATAGCCTTCTAGTTGCTAATACATTGATTATTTCCATGCAATAATTACTCTCTAGAAGTTTATATAATTTTAGAGTATTTACTCTGAATATTTCTGGTATGTCTCCCATTGTTAGAAGACTGAATTTTTCTCTGGGACATAAAGTCTGAAGAAATTAATGTGCTCAATTATCAGTATCTGTTATTAAATTTTTGTAACTATGAAAATCTTCCCTTTTTCTCTATTTTAACTTTCTGGGTCTGCTCTTTAATTAAAGAAAGGAATTTTCCATTTTTTAATTTCAGCATATTGAGGGGGTGCAAATGTTTTAAGTTACATGGATCTTTTTTTTTTCGCACTTTTTGGCCGGGTCCGGGTTTGAACCCACCACCTCTGGCATATGGGGCCAGTGCTCTACTCCTTTGAGCCACAAGCACCGCCCAATGGATCATTTTTGTAATACTTGAGTCCTGACTATAGCTGTGCCCATCACCCAAATGGCGTTCATGGCGCCCATTACGTTGGTTTATTCCCCTCCTCCACTTTCCTTCCGGGTTGTTCTACTGAGTTTCACTTCCCACCGTGAACTTGTGTGCTCATTGATTAGTTCCAGTTTAATAGTGAGCACATGTGGTATTTGTTTTTATATTCTTGTTATACTTCACTGAGACGTTTTCTATGTTCTTTCCTAGATAATTCAGGAACTTTTCAGGAACACATTTTCATCCTCAAACAGTTCCTTCTACATGTATGCTGGTCTTTACCCTAACAAATAAAAATAAAATTGATACCTTCCTGACTAAAAATCTGAAGACAAATATTACTTGAATTTTCTAGAATGTAAAGTAAGGCAATCAAATGAGACATAAGACAAAAATCTTACAGGGTGGCTCCTGGCTATGACCAATACTTGGCTCAGAATAAACCTCTTTAAATTATTTTACATTTTTTATACTTACCTGGATGGGGCTGGAACATATTTTTCTTAGTAAAATATCTAAAGAATGGAAGAAACAGTATACAATGTACTCAATACTGTTATGAAACCAATATATAATAACCCACACTTTCATATGAGTGATAAAACACAACTCTAGTCCAGAATGAAGGTGGCAAGGGGAGAGGAGGGAAAAGTCCAGAAGGAGGGAGAGAAACTGGGGGGAACCTCACCTATTGTGCACAATGTAAGGGTACATGTCAAAACTATTAAGAGTATAAATGTCTTAACACAACAAATAAGTGAGGTGAAGGCTATGTTAACCAGTTGGATGTAAGCATTCCAAATTATATATAAAATCAGCACATTGTACCCCATAAATGCATTAATGTACGCAGTTATGATTTAAAAAAAAAGTTAAATGTGAAAAAATAAGACAGAATCTCAGGACTTTTTGTGGTCAATATTGCTCCTGTAATCTCTCAATTTTTGTCTTCATCATTATCTCACCTTGGCATTGACACCTTGACAATTTAAGAAAAGCACCATGGTTAGGTAGGATCCCTCCCCCCTTATTTTCCAGTGGCGTGCCTGGAGCCCCACGGCCAAGAGAGGACCTCATTAACATCTGACAATTTTTCTCTATCTTCCCATGAGAAGTATTCCAGTCTCCAACTCCCGAACTCAAGCAATCCACCCACTTCAGCCTCCACTGGTGCCTGTGGTATGAGCCACCACTCCCCGCCCGTGCTCACAATTTTTTACAAAGTAAACATTGTTCCTCAACATCTATAAAACTTGTAGTATGTCTCTCAGCTGTATCTAGTAAACAATATTTTAAAAGTTAAATGTATTTTCTTAACCACTTATTACAAGTGTGTGTTTTTAAGAGGAGACATCATTTATCTTGCCACCAGATCTCTTGAAATTGACACAGGGACATAAAAAGTGATATTTATTTTCTTGGTTTTTGTTATATTTAGTATTATAAAAACCCAGCATGGTACACTGTATTAATGTTTAGGAACCTTTTCCCTAAAAAATAATACACTTTTTCTAAAGAAATATTTTCTTACTATATTTCCAGAAAATATAGGTAAATGTTATACTAAAATTCTGAATCACATTTTGCTTAGAAGAGTATGGGTTTTTATGTAGCTTGAACACTGAACATTATTTTTTATCTTTATGATAATTTGTACAATATAGGCTTGAAATTAATTTTACAGCCCTTTCATAGAAAAGGTAACAGTTACTGAACCTTCAAATGCTCTTGGAAGTGATACAAACTTGATACTCATTCGATCTTTATATATTTATAATTTGAGAGTGAGAAATTCAGGAAAGGGTTAAAAGCGATCTTTTGGCAAGCGGTAATAGTGAGAAAGATAGAGAAAATCAGTTTCACAAAGAAGGATGCTCACAAGGAAACTCTTATTCATAGCACTGAATTTTGAAATTTCCACCGATAAAACAAAACATATGGGTGGTGCTTGTGGCTCAGTGAATAGGGCACCAGCCCCATATACTGAGGGTGACGGGTTCAAACCCGGCCCCGGCCAAACTGCAACAAAAAAATAGCCGGTTGTTGTGGTGGTCGCCTGTGGTCCCAGCTATTTGGGAGGCTGAGGCAAGAGAATGGCCTAAGCCCAAGAGCTAGAGGTTGCTGTGAGCTGTGATGCCACGGCACTCTACCGAGGGCGACAAAGTGAAACTCTGTCTCTAAAAAAAAAAAAAAAAGAAAAACATATATATGACAAACAAAAAGTACCTACCATGTTGTTTAATCTCTGTGTTCTATTATTCTTATGAAGACTTTCAACAAAACCAGTATCTACCAGTTTAGTAATGGTTATCCTTATCTTGAGTTAACTTTTTGAAATTCAGTTTCCCCTCATATACAATGAGAATAATACTACCTAAGTCAGTCCACTATTAAATACAATATAATATACATATCTATCCCAAAGAAGGCAGGTAATACATTTGGAGCTCTCTTTTGTCTCTCCTCTTTTTTGAAATTTAATTGGCTATCATATTCCTGATAATTAATATTCCATTAGGATTTTATTTTTCATTACTTACTTAAAGTGATTTTTTTCAGTAATCATAACAGCATAGTTTGTATATTTACAATATTTAGGACAGCATGAATTTCATAGGTTTTTAAATAATGATTTGTTCTTTTCACCATGGAAGACAGATGACTTTTTTGTTTTTGGCATATTCACATGTTGAGTAAGAGATGGTGCCAGAAGGTGTAATGTAATTCTCAAAATAAAACCTTATTTTAAGTTTTACGTTTGTCTTTTCTTTCTAATTTAGTCTGGGTTATATTATTGGAACAGAAACAAAAGTAGAATTTACAGTTCTTTTGAAATTTTAATGTGGTCATTTTAATGTTTAGGAAATATACTAGTGATTGATAGTTTCAAGTAGGAAATATGAAAACACATGTCACGTTACTTCTCGTATTTTAATTTTAAAAGAGTAAGGAATTTTTCCCCCTTTGGAATAGATGATGACTAACAGTAAGGAAAATCACTAAATATTACCCAAATGGAAGTTTAGCAAACACATTTTGGATCAGGTTTATCTTATAATCTGAAAGATTCAAGAAAAGAGTAGCAGATATTCAGACTCCATTCCTAGCGGGGGAGTAATGGGGATACAGTGAGTTACTTTGGTGGCGATGAGTAAACTAAGCTTAATTATAAAATGGAAATCATTAGTTTGAACCCAAATAATCTTCCTTAGAGATTAATTTTAAGTGTTGGGCAAGATTAACGAATTCAGAATAGTAGGAGCACAAAAGTCCTTCTCTGCCTTGAAAAACCTGAAAGAGACTAACAAATATTATACACTGAGATAAGCTAATTAAGAAATGCAGAACCAAAGCTTGGAATTTATCAACTCGGTGTAATTTATTTACTGGCTATAGAAATCCGATGAACATTACACTTTTTCCATTGCACACGAAAGTAATCCACAGGGCCATATTCACACATGGTCTGCCAATCCTCACTTAAATATATCAACCAAGACTTACAGATCTTTAGGTGAATATCTTCTTTCCTTCTAGAACAGGAGAAGTACTTCCCAATCAGGCCACACCAAGTCTGACCTTTCTCCTCAGTTGGGAACCCCAAGGCCAGGCGGTGGCCGACCTTCAGGAAAGGAAGTATGGTGAGCCCCTGGGTCAGGTGAGTCCTTCACTCCATCTCTGAGAAATAGTTTTGAATGCAAAATAAACCAGGAAATATTGGCTTTCTGAGAATTCTAGATAATAATGGAGGATGTATTTCACTTAAACCTCTAGGAAAACAACACTAGACAAACATGTTCAGCATTGAATATTTTTAATCATCATAATAAAAACAAAACACCACCTGTAGTCCCAGGTACTTGGGAGGCTGAGGCAAGAGAATCACTTAAGCCCAGGAGTTGGAGGTTGCTGTGAGCTGTGATGCCACTGCACTCTACCCAGGGTGACAAAGTGAGACTCTGTCTCAAAATAAAAGCTACTCTAAGGCAACATGATAAATATTATATGGTCAGAGAAAAGCACCCAATAGTAAAAAAGTTAATATAGATATATGTATACAGATGTATAGTGTATATAAATACATATAATATATACATGAATATATATTCATACATATGCCACATATTATAAATATCTGCATATGAAAGAGTAGATGTATATATACACAGACGTATACAACATATACATTTACATTATATATTAAGACTGCTGGCTTGACGAAAATTAGAAAGAGTGTATTATAAAGTAAGCCCACTTATTACCTCCTGGGTAATGACTTAATGTAAAAACATTTTATTAAAGTTGATAAGAAGTGAAAGCTTAAGCAGAGTTAGATACACATCGGAAAAGGAAGACATTATTAACTAAATTAATAGTTAATAATAATAAATTGGGATGGTGAAGGATAGGAAGAGATAGAAGAAGAAAAACTATTATTTTTGTAAGACAAGACTAAAGATATTAATGTAAAAGTCACAGCCAAGGCCTTCAAGTTTACAATATAAGAGAATAATAACAGCAAAAAGAACGTGAAGAATGTTGACAAAGTATATACATGAATATATTTATACACCGATATATATATATATATGACACGCAGTAAATACACGTGTGAAAGAGATATATCTGTACATACCTATACATACATAAACATAATCCACATATAGGCATGTATATATCTCTTTGTTAAGTAGTTTTCTCTTTGCATTTTTAAAGTACTTTAATGATTTGAATTGGTAAATGCAAAGCTATGGATGAAGAAGTCATTTACATGATATAAAGTATCGAAGTAGTTTTGCTGCTTAAAAAACAATTCAGTTCTAACTTTTTTCAGCATATGAAAATGGCAAATGTCTTTTCTGGGCAGGTATCCAGGTTGACATGGATTTTACTTCTTTGAACGATAATTTTCTCCTTTTATGATGCAGAATCCAACTATTGATTTTGGTGACATTTTCAGAAAATTCTATGCAGCTTAGTTTCTGAAAATGTGTCATATTCTCATAGTATCCCTGTCTGCCCAGATGAGCATGTTAGGTAGAGAGAATCTTATTTTCCTTCGTTTTTTCTTCAGAACGCTGTAATACCAAAGGGAGGCTTTGGGATCTGTGAAAAACAGCACAGTTGAAATGATCTCACCTTTGCCTATTCTCATCCAGGGGTGCACTGTGATGTGATTTCCAAGTCTCTCCATTTCATTACTGTTGAACTTCCTTTTACTGCATGCATTTCTCCCCACTTCTCCATGGGTTCATGGATTGCTCTGCCCTCATCCGTTCTCTCTCAACGTTGCCTTATATTTCTTACCCTGTCGTTCCATTTCCCCCCATTGCCAGCTCATTTCACAATCGTGGGCACGTCCCAACTTGAAATGTTTCTCTGACAGACCGTGCACACTGCTGCCAGATGAATCATGTGAAACTCCGTTTGGGAATCCAGGGGGTCCAGATTCCTTGACCTAGCGCCAAATGCCACACAAACTCTAATTGCAATCACCTTCTCCCATTTTCTATAATTGCGTCCAATTGATCTACACATTGCTCTCCAAACCAAATGACATAGGTTAAAAGGCTCAAGAGTGGTACAGAGAATATCGACTCTGGAAGGAGACTTCCTAGCTGCAAATCCTGGCTCTGTCTCTTGAGAGCTAGATGAACTGAAGCATTTCCTAACTTACCTGGGTAAATGGTATAATGATAGTACCTACCTCTTTGAATTGTGAGGATTTAAGCAATAGTAAACATAAAGTGCTTAAAATGGCGCATGTCACAGAGTAAGTACTTATCTACTGTGAGCTGATATAAAGCATTTCTGGAATTTCCTGATTTTTATTTCTTTTTGTTTTTATTTTGCAATTGATTTATATTAGTTTCACTTTACACAGTCTTCTCTGAAAAAAATGCATTTCAGTTGATTAATTTGAGTCAGTATAGATGATGATTGAAAGAATAGAAAATACTGATTTAAGACATAATAGACAAGCTTCAAAGGCCATATTTATTTGAACTAAATATTCCTGCTACTTAAAAAAAAAATAAAAAGTTTGGGTGGCGCCTGTGGCTCAAAGGAGTAGGGTGCCGGCCCCATATACCGGAGGTGGCGGGTTCAAACCGAGCCCCGGCCAAAAACTACAAAAAAAAAAAAAAAAAAAATCTGGGGCTGTTTATTTAGTTTCCAGGCTTAACAATTTTTCCTATATGTGAGTTTATGATTGCTCATGTTTGTTTAAATAATCACGTTTTCATATTTTTGTTAGCATAATAACTAAATAATTTGAACATTTGAAAGTGTTTTCAAACATTATGAACATATGTTAATTTTTACAATGTATTTGATACCTTGTTCTATATAATCTATTAAGTAAGCAATGCATTTTAATTTGTGACTTAAGGGAAAATTGATTAATATAGAACTCAGAGGCTTTTAGTTTGAAGAGAATTAGGAAATAATTTCCCAATTTTTGTTATTTCTCCAATGAGAATACTTGCCCAGTATCACACAGTTTGCAAATCAAATCCAAGATAAAAACCTAGATTTGCCAACTCCATGTCTTTTGCAAATCTTAGCATTGTGCAATATAAATTCAAAGATTCAAGATTCTTATTTTTCTATTTCATGAGTATTATCTGTGTGTAGTTTGATTATTAGTTTAATATGTTTGTGTTTTCCTTAAGCAATTGTAGACTAGTATATGTTTAAATGTTAAGTCTCTTTGAAATGTTCTCTTATTTTAAGGATTTGAGTCAGAATGGGGGTGGGTTGTGATTTGCTACATTTCAAATAGCTTCCAATAGCATCTGGATTATAGATGGTCTGGCTATATGTCTAGACTCATTCATAAAGTGAGGCAGTCTGGAATTTCTGTGGTTTGAATGTGTCCTCTATAAAAATCACATTTTAGAAACTTCATTCTTGATGTAGTAGTGTTGGGAGGTAAGTTCCAATGAGCAGTGATTAGCCCATAAAGGTGGAGTGAATGAACAATGCTGACATCAAGCGAGCAGGTACATTATCGCAGGAGTGAATTCATTCTAGAAAGGGGTAGTTTGACCCTCTTTTACTTGTGTTTTTGTTCTTTCTTTCCCATCTACTTTATGTCATGAACTACAGCAAGAAGGTCCTTGCCAGATACCACTCGCTCAGCCTTGGACTTCTCAGCCCCCAGAACCATATTCTAATAAATTTCCGCTCATTCTATTTACCCAGTCTCAGGTGTTCTGTGATTCACTGTGTATTCCAGCATCTCCCACCATAACTAAGCTATATTTGTTTCCAGTAATGTAATTTTTCATGCTATGCGTTGTGCTTTTCAAAATTTTAAAATATTGTGATGGCCTTGACATGACCCTAAAATGATGGGTCTAGTTTGTGTTTTCAAAAAGCACGCATCCTTAATGAATCATGTTTTATTAGTGAATTTCAACTTAAGCCTTATTTCGTGCAATCTGTGATGGGTTTTACACCATCTGTCTCGGGACTATCCTTTGGGAACAATTATGTTCTACTCCAATGTATTTGGTGACTGCAGATATTGTTATTTCTCTGTAGAAGAGCAGGTGCTTACCTGTTATTCTGGATCACTGTAGGAACAGCAGTCTGTGAGGAATAGTGAGTGAGGAGCAGCTGGAGGAATAGCGTGTCCATGGAGAACACACACCATTCACTGCTGCTGTCCTGTGTTATCACCTTCCAAAGCTCAGAGTGGAGAGTAAGCAGTTGAACGTGTTTCCTTATGGAAACCATAAAATAAAAAAAATACCTTGATTGGGGTGATTGTAACACATGTTAACTACTAAGTAACTTTCACTTATTTATTTTAAAACATATTTCCTAGAGCAGCAAGAAGAAGATTAGAGGCTCCCCTAATTGATTCTCCTATCATCGCTGTTAAGCAGATACCAGTGGTCTAACAGAAGAACTCATTACATCCATGAGCAATTTGAGGTGGTGGAAGTTGGATGTTACTGCCAAACAGTGTGTCAGCAATCAGGCCGGGAACAGAAGCAAAACGTTCTAATTCCCAATACTCTTGTCCTCTTAAACACAGGGTTTTTCTCTATGAGAATGCAAAACCATTTCGCAAGTTTTCAGTGTGATATCATATTTACCCTATGAAGGAGCAAGGCATTGATTCTGCTGCTCAAAACAGCATTTGCAATCACAAGCGTGTTTGTACAAAACAGTGAAATTTGGAAATTAGATTACAGAGTTAGAACCCAGATTAAGAAAGGTTTATGAGCAGCCACAGTTTCAAACTTTTTTTTTTTTTTTTGCAGTTTTTGGTTGGGGCTGGGTTTGAACCCACCACCTCTGGCATATGGGGTCGGTACCCTACTCCTTTGAGCCACAGGTGCCACCCCCACACGGTTTCAAACTTTTGAACAGTTTAATAATTCTGTGACCAGAGAAGGTTCGAAGAGCATTGTCAAGACATTACACAGAGAACGTGTGACTAATGACATTCATATAATTGTGATTATGGTCTTGTGTATTAAGATTGCAGAAATGGGCTCAGTGCCTGTTGCTCAACGGGCTAAGGCACCAGCCATGTACACCT
>CAUYRH010135932.1:0-35107 GCA_963574655.1 Perodicticus potto | reverse complement strand
TCCTGTCACCTCCTCCTCCCTCCTTTCACCTCCTCCTCCCTCCTGTCACCTCCCCCTCCCTCCTGTCACCTCCTCCTCCCTCCTGTCACCTCCTCCTCCCTCCTGTCACCTGCACCTCCCTCCTGTCAACTCGGCCACCCACCTGGCCCCACCCCACACTCCGGCCCGACCCGACCCACTACCGACCACCCCTCCTCCCTCCTGTCCCCACCTCCTCACTCCTGTCACCTCCTCCTCCCTCCTGTCACCTCCTCCTCCCTCCTGTCACCTCCCCCTCCCTCCTGTCATCTTCTCCTCTCTCCTGTCACCTTCTCCTCTCTCCTGTCATCTCTGCCCCCTCTTGGGAGCCAGGAGTAGACTACCTCATCTCGTTCACAGTGCCCCCCAACATCCAGCTGCCACCAGCCCAGGGGCTCCAGAATCCAAGCTCCAGCACATCACATACCCTCTACTGTGGAAAGTGTAAGCCCAGCACAGAAAGCAGAATTCCAACCCCAGAGAGGAAAAGCCACCTCTTCCCCAACTAGCTCTCCAGATGAGGGTAACCAACTGTCCTGGTCTGCCCAGGACTGGGGAAACTTCCAGAGATGCAGGACTCTGAGGTTAAGTCTCTCTTTGGCCATGAGACAGGTCAGCATTCTGACACAGACACAGGAGTCCTCAGCAGGGCCAAGGTGAGGGCTGTGATTTGGTGGGGCTATGAGAAATGGGGTGCCTATTAGCATGACCCAACAAACACCATCCCCCATGAGCACACATGCAGAAGCTGTCTAGTTATCAACGGCAATCTTACCTCCTCCTCACTGGGCCAACTCACAGGAGGCAGCAGCAGGGAGAGGGGACTTAAAGGGGAGGGACTTCCACGGAACCTGCAGATGGGCATTGGGTTTCCCAGAGTGAAGGCCAGGTGTGAGGTCGGGCACTAGTGGACTAGAGGAAGCAAGAGGCCTGTGCTAGGCTTAGAAGGGGCAGAGGTCCCTGGGAAGCACCCTCCCAAGGTTGGAGGAGTCTGGCTTGTCCTGTTAGCGCCTGCTGCCCTGGCAAAACTCCTGACAGCACCCTTCCCTCTCACAGAGTCCCAACAAGGCAGGTAAATCAGCCAGGACAGCATGCCTAGATATCCCTCTAGGTTAGCCGTGCTGTCCACACACACCAGTGTGTCTCCAGTAACTTTGGGATTTGTTACAAGTAACTGGTCTTCAACAAGAGTTAAGAAAGTCAAGTGTGTGCACAGTTTACTTTGTGAACACAAGCAGAGCTCAAGGCTGCTGTTCTGACTTGCTCAGGAGCCAAGACATGGAGATCTGGGACCTGAGTGACACAGGGCACCTTGCTCAGCTTTACCGGGGAACCAGGAATTGTGGAGCTTGCTACAAAGGACACTGCATTTTACTTCCTCATGGTTCCTTTTCTTTTCACAAAGTCAGGGTGTGCGTATGTACAGGTCACGAATGGGGATGAGCCTTGACCACTGGATGCCACAGCAGACAACCAGTCAAGAGCCCAGTCAGCATTCACACAGCCCATGGACAATGCCTGGATGCCTGCCTCTGCAGGCATGGTACTGCCACCAAGCACTGATATGCAGAAATGCTCCACCCTCCCTAGCACAGAAGGTTGGCTGGCAGCTGCTATCCTACCCAGAGCAGATCTCAAGCCTGGGCTGGGGGTATAGGAGCAAAGCAGGCACCACTTCAACACTATTGGGATTCTCTGTCTAATAGTAAAGAGCAAACAGTGACCCAGGGTGGCGAGTTGTACCCCTCAGGGAACACAGGACACACACAGTAGCCACTCACACCACCTGGACAAACTGTGTCCATTGGGGGACATCTAGCAATGTCTGCAAGCAGTTTGGACTACCTGGGCTCAGGATACTGCTGACACCTAGTGGGCAATGGGCAGGGGGCAGGGAGGTTGTTGGACATCATGTAGGGCATAGGATGGCCCCAGATATCAGCAGCCCTGACCCAGAGAGGACAGGGCAGGAAGGAGGCCTGACGAGGCTACAGTGGAGTCCTAGACAAGAGACCAGATCACCGAGAGAGGGGCAGGACCAGGGATGGTAAAGAGCAAAGGTGAAAGGGCACCTGCAGGACAGCAGCCAGGGTCAGGCAAAGAGCTCCCATCTCCTTCTAGGAAGTGTGAGGCTTCTGAGCACAGCCCCCAGGGGTGGCCAGAGAGGACAGCACAAGTCTGGCTGTAGGCAGCTCTGGCTGACAGCAGAAGGTCTACAGCTACAAGGCTGGACCTCTGCCCTGTCCCCTAGAGAGAGGTGGCCTTCTTCAGGGAGACAGGAAAAGAACAGCAAATCATGCAGTCTTGGCCCAGGACTCCACAGGTGGGGCCACAGCGCCTGGACACAAGCTCCTGGAGTCAGACCCCTGTCAGTCCCTCTGTAGCACCTGGCCTTTGTATCCTGAGTTTCATTACAAACATATCTGTGCTCTAGGAGGACAGAAACCATTCAGTGGCTTTCCAAGGATGCACACAATACCAGCACACAGTAGGTTCTCAGTGAGCACCTGTCTAATAAGTGGACAACAGGGAAAGGAAAGGAATTCATAAGAGCAGCAGAAGAGGCTGGAAGAGTAGTGTGGCTACTCCCTGCATGCCACTCTCCAGGTTAGAAAAGCAGTGTGACATTCAGGAAACCACTTTCCAAGCTGGAAGAGCAGCATGGCACGCAGGGAGCCACTTTCCAAGCTGGAAGAGCAGCGTGGCATGCAGGGAGCCACTTTCCAGGCTGGAAGAGTGGCATGGTACGCCACTTTCCATGTTGAGCAGGATCGGCCACATGATGCTCCCCCAAAGACCCCAAAAAAGAAGGCAGAAGCCTCCCTGGGCCTGGGCAAGGAAGGAGAGCTCTAAGGAGGAACCAGTGTTCTGACAAAAAGAAGATGCGGAAGCCTAGGAGGGAATCTCAGCACCTGTGACATGTCACCTCTCATGGGCCTCTCAGCTCTTCCTGACCACTCCTCTCACCTCCAGTGGGCTCCAATCCGGCCACCACCTTGCGCACCTGCTATGCTGACCTCCAGCCCTGCCCCTGCCTGCTCTCCTGTCCTCAGTGCAGCGACCTTAAAAACCTGGCCCAGATCCAGACCATGCCCCTCCTGCAGTGGCTTCCAGCTCCCAGCCCATCACAGGGGCAGCCCGTACAGCCTGCACCACCGACCCCAACCACCCCTTCTTCCTGCCCCTCCATTCCCCTCCTGCCAGTCTCCAGCCTGTAACTGTCCTTTGAAATCACCAATGATACTTTCACCCAAAGACTTTTGTATTGGCTTTTTCCTCTGACTAAGAATGCTCTTCTTCAGACACCTGAGGCCCCTCCTATGTGAGAGTCAGGTTTCTGGTCAAAGGTTGCCCACCAGGGAGGCCTTCCCTGAGCACCCTCCTGCCCGTCCCTCCTGGTCACCCAGTGCTGCATGCTCACACGTGGCCCTCCCAGAGCGTCAGGCCAGAGCCTGCACAGTAGGCCACCAAAACATACTTGAAGAATGAGTGAATGAACCTCTGCCAGCCCCAAAGAGGACAGGAACAGCATGTGCCGTGAAGGCACAGCACAGCAGGCAGGGCACCTGAGCACGGTGAGTACCGTCAGAGATGGCCCGCCCCTCTGTCACAGGCTCCACGCCCTCCATTCAGCAAAATAATAAATGCAAATAAGAAAAAATACACCATGTTGACACAGCATTTGCATTATCTTTAGTATCAATGATCTAGAAATGAGTTAAAGTATACAGAAGGGTGTGCATCAGTTATGTGCAAATACTACGCCGTTTTCTATCAGGGACTTGAGCATCCACTGATTCTGGTATCCCCAGAGGTCCTGGAACCAATTCCCCACAGACACCAAGGGACAACCGCACTGCCAATTACTAAAATGTAATAAATGTCCCCCGAGAGCTTCCACAGGTGCATGCTCTCAGGCTGGGCTTCCTGTGCCCCAGTAGCACACAGCTGGGCCCAGGACCCCCCCCACTCCCCCACATGCCCTGCCCTGACCACAGCCCACTGAACTGCAACACATTCCTATAGCTTTTCCTTCTGAAATGACTTTGAAAAGCTCACTCTCTTCCCTACTAATGACCACAGACTGTTCCAGTGAATATTTTCAAAATGAGACAAATCAAAAATTTATGACCAAACGAACTCTTGTTTTTCTTTTTTTTTGTTTCTTTTTTTTTGAGATAGAGTCTCACTATGTCGCCCTCAGTAGAGTGCTATGAGGTTACAGCTCACAGCAACCTCAATCTCTTGAGCTGAAGCGATTCTCTTGCCTCAATCTCCTAAGTACCTGGGACAACAGGCGCCCGCCACAATACCTGGCTGTTTTGTTGTTGTTGTAGTTGTCATTGTTGTTTAGTAGGCCCGGACTGGGTTTGAACTCACCATCCCAGGTGCATGTGGAGGGCACCCTAACCACTGCACTCTGGGTGCTGAGCCCAAACAAACCCTTGTGACAAACACAAGGCTCAGCTACCAGTCTCCCACATCTCACTGTGTTTTTCCCCAGTTTTGAAGTCCCTATGGGTTGTGGCCAGGCTTCAGAATGAAGTGCACAAAAACACTCTGCTGGAGGCCAACGTGGGCTATGCATAAAGACAAGGCTCCCCGGGCCCTCCGTGGGGAAACCCATGCGCTGGCCAAGGCCAGGCCTGCAGGGAGCAGAAGACAGGGTCCCAGCAGCTGCAGGGCTATGGGCAGGAGAGAACTCAGCACACCCCAGCACCCATGAGCAATCCTGCCATCTCTCCCCCTCTGCCCACAGGAATCTGTGTCCTTTGAATGCCCTGGTCTTGGTTCCTGTGGCTGCTATCATAAATTACCACAAATGTAGGGGTTTAAAACAACAGAAATTTATTCTCTCACACAGTTCTGAAGACCAGAAATCCATAAGCAGGCATCAGCAGGTCATACCCCTCCCCAGGCTCTGGAAGAGAATGTTCCCAGCCTCTTCCAGCATCTGGTGGCTGGTGACCTTCCTTGGCTTGTGGACTCCTCACTCCAGCATCTGCCTGGGGTCACATGCTCACTTCCTCTGTGTTATCAAATCTCCCTCCTCCCCTTTCTTATGAGGACACGTGATGGCATTCAGGGCCCACCTGGATAACCCGGACGACCTCAGCTTTGTCACACCAGCAAAGACCTTTTGTGTGTTTGCTGCAACAAATCACCACAAGGAGAGCTTCACAGGTGCCAACGACCAGGAGGTGGACATCTTCAGGGCCACTCTGCAGCCTCTCACACACGCACACCCTCTTTACCTTTCTGGCATATAGAGCATGTGCAGACACAGTGGGAGGCAGGTGCACAGGCTGGCAGTGGGGAGCGAGACGAAAGCCCTGGATGCAGCCCTGGCTGGGGAGGTCAATGTTGCCTCAGGCCACTGTGGCTGAGAGCACAGATGCTTCTCAGCCTGGCCACACACCCTTGGGGGCAGGGAGTGACAGGAGGCCTGTTTTTGGAAACACAACCTCCCTTCCTGCAGCCCCCTCCTCTGTAGGCCCCAAGTACCTCCATGAGGGTGGGCCCTGCATGTTCAGGACAGCAGGGACAGCACATTCCTTGGCACATGGCCTCTATGAGATGAGAGGGCCCACCCCCCACCACCACCTCTCTCCCCAGATAAAGAAAAAACCCGAGTCATAAACCAGATGAAAAACATGTCCAGTTCTGCCCTGAGACCAAGGGCTCACCTTAAATGAAAACAGGCTGGAACAGAGTGTTGCTGACGCTGATCTTGGCCTTATTCTGCAGATTAGCCTCAAGGGTGATCACAGGGCCATGGAGCTCTGCAGCAGCGCACCAGAGAGGCCTGGGCACACTGGGCCAGAACCCCCAGGGCTTCACCTCAGTCCTAGGCACAGGAGTGCACCTCAGGGAGAGGAGCAGCAGGAGCTGAAGGCCTCCCACACCTTCCTCAAAGGGCCCAGAGCCCACTCCCCCGCACAATAAGCACAGGCCGCCAAGTGTCCCCTGTGCCCATCACCGAGCTGGGGACGCTCTGGCTCTCCTGCTTGCAGTCCCTGTCGGTGTGTTCTCACCCACGCACACCTCAGTGCCAGGTGTGAGCAGCTGCTTTGCAACAAGCCCACATGGGAAGCCCACAGCACACACTGGGGTGATTCACAAGCAAATGCCTTGACCATGTGAGGTGGCAGAGAGCCCTATTCCTGGGCAGTGTACTTCACCAGTGAGAAGATGGCGGGTGACAGCGGTGTCGGCATGGTATGTGAGCAAGGAGCAACAGCAGCCTTATGGGAGGTGGGGGGCCTTTCTGCTGAAGGCTCCGGTGACACCTGTCCCATACTGACGTCAGCCCCAGATAGTCCAGGGAGGGGATGGAGGAATCTAGCATTTCATGGGCAACCAGCGCCAGATGCAGGAGGGAAGAGCAGAGCTATCTGTCTAGCCTATGGTGGTGGCGATTTCCTTCACATGGGACTCACCCGGTGGTGGGATACTCCCAGCTGGACAGCGTCCCATGTGAGGGCACTTACCACGTTCCAGTAGAGCGGATTGAAAGCAATGGCGAGGATGGCTGCCACAAAGCTGGGATCCAAGGGGTCCACGTAACCCAGTAGCCGGGTCATAATGCAGATGTCTGCCTGCGGGGACAGTGCCAGCATCAGCAGGAGGCCCGCCCCCAGATGGTCAGGACCTCTAGCCCCCAGAACTTGGAGACAAAGTTACTCTCTGGGAACACACCGGGAAGCTCAGGAACACACAAGTCCAGCAAAGGTTACTACAGTGTAGTCTCATAAAACGGAAGATAAAAAACTGAAACCTAATCAGCTGTGTCGTCCCTGTCGGGAGGGTGGTAGGACTGGCGGTCACAGAAGCAAGTGTGTGTGGATGCTGGCCAAGGAAATCATGCCTCTAAAGACGGGCTCCCAGAACCCACAAAAGAAAGGACACCAGACCTGAGTGTGACTGGGACCCTTGGGGACGGGGGTTCTTGGAGGGCCCAGAGAACACTAGTGAAGATGTTCAGCTTCAGTGGTGAGGTCACAGCAAATTGGAACAGTGGAGTGGGCCTCTCCCCACCAAGCCTGCGCAGGATGCTCCTGAGCTGAAGGCTGCATGCCCACACCTCGGTCACACCACCCACTCTGACAACTGGGAGAACAGTCAGGAGCAATGAAAAACCACTGAGGAGGCAGAAAGCAAGCACAAACTGCCCTCGCCGCCCAGCCACACTGAAGGGACAAGGTCAGTACCATAGCATGTCATGTTCAGGGGAACAGAACGCCACATGGCAACAAGCTGCAGGATTTGGAGCCTATGCACACATTTTTAGAAAATGCGAAACAATGTAGATTAAATACTCTACATGTTCGCTTAAAAAAGACTAGAATGTAACACACCAAACTCATGACACTGGCCACCAGGGCGTTCAGCAGCAGCCCACCTGCCTCCCACCACAGGGGAAAACTCCACCCCAGTGTGACAAACAAAGAAATCCCCAGCCACTCTCAAATATCCCTGGGGGCAAAGTTCCCTGCACTGAGACTCTCCCTCTAAAGGCAGAGAGGATAGAAAAAGACGACACTGAAGTTGCTCAGGGAAAAATTCCACCCAAACATATGACTACTTGATGTAAAGAATATTTTTAATTAAGGCCCTTAGAGATTAACTGGCTAACTGAAAGGGCTTTCCCGCTATCTGCATAAACCCGAATGCCCTTGAGATGAAAGGGGACAATTGACGTCCCATCTTTTTTGCTATCTCTGTATGTTGCAGGAAACAAGATCAAGAATGCTAGTTAAGGGCAGCGCCTGTGGCTCAGTGAGTAGGGCACCGACCGCATATCCCGAGGGTGGCGGGTTCAAGCCTGGCCCCCGGGCAAACTGCAACAAAAAAATAGCGGGGTATTGTGGCAGGCACCTGTAGTCCTAGCTACTTGGGAGGCGGAGGCAAGAGAATCACCTAAGCCCAACAGCTGGAGGTTGCTATGAGCTATGACACCACCACACTCTACTGAGGGTAATAAAGTGAGACTCTGTCTATAAAAAAAAAAAAAAAGAAAAGAATGCTAGTTAATTCACAGGCCAATCTGTTTCCCCCAATCTATTCCTTCTCCCTAGCAATCCCCTCCCTTCTAAAAGAAGTGTATAAACATATCTAACTTGGGCAACGCCCATAGCTCAGTGATTAGGGAGCTGGCCACATACACTGAGGCTGGCAGGTTCAAACCAGCCAGGGCCAGCTAAAAGAACAATGACAACTGCAACAAAAAAATAGCCGGGCATCGTGGCAGGTGCCTGTGGTCCCAGCTACTTGGGAGGCTGAGGCAAGAGAATCACTTGAGCCCAAGAGTTTGAAGTTGCTGTGAGCTACGATGCCACAGCACTCTACCCAGGGCGACAGCTTGAGATTCTGTCTCAGAAAAATAAAAATAAATAAATAAAATAAAATAAAATAAAAATATCTACCTTGATTGACACACTTGCACATGATATTTGGAAATAAATATATCTTTCATTAATCTGCCTTAATTGTGAGTTGATCTTTCGGTGAACTTCCAGGGGAAAGAGCAAGATTTCCCTCACCCCTACAACACTTTCAACATTGATTTCTTTCTTTAAAAAAAGAAGAGGCACCTTTGACAAGTTCAGGTGGTATTTACTGAGTCCTTGTATTCCTCTCTAAACTTATCTTTATTTTCCATTTCAGAAAGGTTTTGTAAATATTGCTTATAAAATGCACTGTTAAATATTTTGGTGTCCCTCCACATGCTGTGTAAAATGAAAATAATGCTAAATTGTAAAATAAATGTAAATTCCAGCAGAGCTGTGATTTTTCTCATAAGGCCTACTCTGATGACGGTATGATTTTTTCATTTGCAGATATAGTAAATTTTTTTCAAAGAGTGCTTTTGTCTCCCACTTTTTGGGGAGAGAGTGGGGGAGGAAAGATGCTCCAGATCTGCCCAGGGGTCACCCAGCCCAGCCAGTCTTATCTTCAGTTTGATGATAACCTTTGTAAGCACCTCCTGAATGTCAGGTCCCTGTCCAGAGGCAGGCTAGTGGGGGAGGGAGAGCAAGCTGGCCACATCCCGTCATTGTCAGTTGTGTTGATGTGAACAGCAGACTAGCCTCCTACCTCCTGGTTCCCTACTGAACCCCCAGTCAAAACCTTGCCAAGCCGCAGCCACTCCTCATCTTATTCCATCATTCCACTACCAATCATCCTTTCTGTCTTTCCCCCTTGTACACACTGTTTACTCCACTCTCTCTCCCAGGGCACAGAAAAGAACCTCCTGCCTTTAAACAGAGCTCTCCCTGTGCAGCCTCATCTGCTGGCTGCCCTGCACCCCAGGCCTCACCTATGCACACACAGCTCCCCCAGCCCAGCACTCCAACAGGGGGAGTCACACCTGCTTCGAAGGGCAGACCTTCTCACCAGCCTCCCTTTCTGCCCCACCCAATCACCCACATAAACGCTTTCACTTAGGCTTCTGCATGTATCTGAAATACCCTTTCTCCCTGCACCCTACTGGCAAACTCATTCATCCCGCAAGACCCAGCTGGAGCTCCTACCTGACCTCTCCCCATGACTCCTCACTGCGTCCTTACTGCATGCCCACACAGTCACCTAGTTAGCCATCCCTGTCTCACGACAGCTCTTTTAGGCTAGGGACCATTTTTCATGGTTCTTTGTGTCTCCAGTGCCCCCCACACACACACACACTGCCTGGCATGAAAAGTAAATCCTGGCTGAGTGAGTGTGGTCCTCATTTCATCATGAGTAAGACCTAAGGACTTAGAGGTTGTCTCTAAGACACTCTGGGGACTCTGATCTCCTCTAGTCTGGCTTTGGAAGCAGGCAGAGAATTACGGCAGCCCTGTGGGGACTCTGCAAGCAGGTGGGGAGCCAGGCTGGCCACAACCAAAAGATCCCTCAGACCCCCTACACACGCACGCACGCACGCACGCGCGCGCGCGGCGCGACCTCTTGCAAAGCCCCAGGGCCTAGATTCACCAGCCTACCAGATTCTGTGCTTCATAAATATGTATTTTCATAGCACCTTTTATGCGGAGAAATCAAACAATGCTCTACAGTCACTGGCAGGAGGGATGGCCAGCCAGGTAGCAGGCGGGGCTTCCCAAGTTTCCTAGAAATCACATAGTCTGGCGGGCCCTGTCAGCATGAAGTTGAGCCACTGGGGCGTGCAGCTGGGTAGAGGGTGTGTGTCAGGGACCAGAAGGAGTCTGTCACCCTCAACCCCACAGACACCTCTCTCCTCACTCAGCTACTCCAGGCACCAGCCCCGTCAGCCAGCCTCCCTGCAGCTCCCACGACAGGAACTGCCCCCTGAATTGTCACAGACAGAGGAGCTCACAGCCAGCATATGCCAGCTTTTAAAATGATAGTTCCCACAGGAGTTTATGTGGCAATTCCACAGACAAAGATTTTATTGAGCCAGAACATCTTTTCAAGATAAGTTTTGCAGGAGACCACCTCCTTCTAAGCCAGAACTCTATTCCTGCGTTCTCAGGCCCAACAACACAGCAAGGCACTAATGGTAGGGATCAAAACAAGCAGCAGTTGGGCTGTGCAGCCTGAGGCGCACTAAGCAGATAGAGAAGAAAAATAAAATGTCTTCTCTCCTGATGAAGCCAGAACAGCAGCCCACAAGATGGGGGTCTAAGAAGCTGGGCTGACGCAGAGCAGCTAACCCAGCCGGCTGAGCTCACATTCTTTCCCACCCCACCCCCTGATTATCTAGGTAAGGTTTCACCATGATTGTGAGGGTGTTTATCTCAGGAGACTCTGAGGAGGTCGTGACACACACACAATAAGATACTGTGATACTGGTAGAGTAAAGGTTACTTTGGTAATATGTTTTCTTTGATGATTCTCTTACATATGTTGTTAAACATTTTGCATTCTTAGAAGGGAGACTACTTGGATGTTACTTCCTATCAAATAAAGTTAAAATTTTATAGGTTGGTTTCCTTATATTTCATTATAAAACAACAAACTTTACTACAATAGGGAATTTACCCAACAAACAAACACTGTAACCAAATTGTACCTTCATATTAATCTGAAATTTAAAAAAAATAAAATATATATTAGGATTGTAACTGAGGCAGATCAGAATGGAGAGGCTTCTCTCCTTGTTCTCCAGAACTGCTGGCCTTCTGACAATAAAGCTTGTTCAGACCTAATCCCTATCCCTGCATATTGGTTGGACAGAGAAAGGCAGCTGGACTCTCTTCGTTTGGTAACACCAAGAGTCTCCCACAAACTCCGAGGGGCGGACACAGCCATTGTCACCACCTTCCTTTTACAGACAAGCAGAGGGAGGCCAGTGGCTGACCCAGGGTTATGACCCACCCAAAGTAGATGGTGCCTCCCAGGGTACCCTTGGGTGCTGAGGGGCCTGTGCCCGGCTCCAGCCGAGCACATGGCCCACCGTTCTTGGCCTATGGAGTTGACAGCAGTCCAGCCTAGTGCACCCTGTGCGACAGTTGCCCACTCAGTCGTGGCCTATGGAGGTCCATGGTGGCCTAGACTAGTGTGCCGCGTGTGAGAGTGACCAGCTCCCTGGTGTGCCTGAGACTCCCTAGGCAAGCCCTCTGTCCCAGGTAGCTCGGGGCTTTGCCCTAGACACTGTGCTCCTGCCACCAGAGCTAGCAGGCCCCTGACCCTGAGCCAAGAGGGGAGGCAGTGAGTGATGACAGAGTCCCACCAGCTGGGGAAAGGGGGAAGCAAGAGAGGCCATGTGGAAAGGCTTCAAGCTACCCAAAGGGGAGTAGCTTGGGGATTGAAGTGGGGCCCTAATGGGAAGAAGGGACCAGGGTTCAGTGGACTCTGGGCACCAGCAGAGCACACCTCAGACTGCTCATTCCACCCACACCTAAGGTTGCTGCAGGGGGTACATTTCTTTCCCAGAAAATGATACCAAAGGTGGAAAGATCTGCAAGGGAACTCTCCCCTATTTCCCCAGCACCCTGGGAGAAACACTGCTCTTTTCAGTCTTTAAAAGACTGAAGAATTCAACTCAAATGCAGAACATCCACTCAGGAGGCCCTGGGGGGTGGCTGAGACAAACAACATGACCAGGCCCAAGGGCTTCCCTGCTGCTAGCTACCAGAGACCTCAGACCTTGTCTCTTGCAATTCACTCAGCCACCCTAAAAGAAAAGTCCTACTTTGCAGATAGGAGCGTAGCCTTGGGACCCCAGGCAGTGGGGAGCAGAGTCAGCCTCTGCTCCGGAGAAGTGGACCTAGAGGGAGACCCCAAACCCCACCCCAGCAGGCAAGGATTCAAATTAGTGCTTCTGGTTCCTGAACACTCCCAAAGGGACCAAGAAATAAGCTCCTTTCACCTTTTGTGGGAGCCGAGGTAAAAAGGAAACTGGGGAAGTGAAAGAATAACTGACACTGGCTGAAGGTGGCAGGAAAAGACATCCTCCAGGGCTCCCAGCTAGGGCTGAACTGGTCAAAACTAGGGCCCCATCAGTCCTCCTCCTCCCAAGTCCCAGTGCCCTCGGGTCAACTTGTCTCAGGGAGGGCAGGTAACCGTCCCCTTGAGGAGGGTTTGTGTTGCCCAGAGAAGCTGCTTAGCAGGAAAGAATGACTGACTCTAAGAAAAGACTCCACGCGGCAGAGGGAAACTCCTCCCCCTGCCCTGCTCCCCACTGAGAGACATGAGGGTCCCTTCCTGACTGCTATCACCTCTAAAACCCCTTCAGGCGCACAGACCTCCATCCTAGAGTCGTATCCGCAGAAAAGAAACAAAAATCACCTCCCACATAGGCAGAGCATCTCCTGAGGCCTCACACCTGGTTCTGCCTCTCAGGGTCAGATCTCCTGGGGAACCTGCACGCCTGGGGGTCCCCCCAACCCTAGCCTCATTCACATGACAGAACCGGCTTCCTGCTTCCCAGTAATCCTAAGAATAGAATCTGCCCCGCCCCCGCCCCCGCCCCCAGGCTAAAAAACTGCAGAGGCCTCAGAATCTGACTGAGGGAGAGGAGTTACCCACCACAACCAGCAGGAAACCGCTGAGCTCCAGGAACCACATAGGTCACAGGCTCGCCGATGAATGGGCTCAGCTACTGGCACCCCAAAGAGTTGGTAAGGAAGAGGCTCATAGAGCAGCTTCACTGCACTGAGGGATGTGAGGACTCCTGGAAGCAACGTTCTCTTGTCAGAGAATGAGCTGTAGCAGGTCAACAGGACCTAGGTGCATGTCACATTGTGACACCCAAACAAACAGCAGGCCTGGAGAGGCAAAGTCGCATCGATCGCAAGCCACACACACCAAAAGACAGGAGTACAGGGACTAGGGGTGCCAGGGTCCTGCAGGACCCATCCCCACTCCACTGTCTACCTTGGAATCACAGCCCCTAACCTCCCAGAGCTGTGCTGGGCCTGGCATCATTAGCTGATGTGGGCAACATTCATCTGGGGCAACTTTGGCTCTAACGGTTAGAGACTCGTGCCTGGCACAAAGACATGAGAAAAATGTGCCAAATCTTTTTCCCCTAAGCAGTTCACTCTTTGGGAGGAGCCAAGGAAGCAGCTTCCTGATCCCATTTTTTCCACACTCAGGACCGCCTGGCTTGGCAGGACCCTGGGTTTTGATAGCCACACGGGGCTGGGAGCAGAGCTTCTACACCCCCGGGGTGGCAGGGGCGGAGAGGTGGCCATGGCAAGCCTCCCATGACCAGTCTGAGCGCAGGTTTCCCTCCAGTGGAATGGAAGATAATGAGACTGATCACCATGTCGTCCTCCAGACAGAGAGGAGGTCATGTGTAAAAGTGCAGGGTGCATAGGGCTACCGCTGAGGTGGCCTATCTCTTTACTCTGCTTGCTTAATACCAACTAATATAGACCCATCTCACCCTCTCGCTTTCTGGAAGGGCCCTCCCAGCAAAGAGCCAGAGAGGGGACACCAACCCTGATGCTGGAACCAGAGGCCAGGCAACCCCTGGACAGCAGAGACAATCTTTGAATGGCACAAGGGGACAATGATCTGTAATATAACAAATGGCAGCAGACAATTTTCGGAAGGAAACATTGCTTGGAAGTGTTTCTAAATCCCACAGCAAAACAAAGTGGCCAACAGGTCCTCCAGTCCCCTGAGCTCACCTTTTAGGCAAGTGGAGACACTCTCTCACTCGTCCCTTCATCAGTCAGCACACAAGTCCTGAGCTGTGTGCAGGAAACTCAGATGGCTCGTACGCTTTCCACTTGGCTTTCACCACTGTGGGTCACCTACTTGCATTCCCCAACTCAGTCCTGAACATCACACCTTTTTCTTCCCTTTCACCTCTTAGAGCCCAGGACAGAACCCGCAGGCTGTACGGCTGAGCACACAGATCTAAACACAGTGTGCAGCAGACAGGAGCAACAGTGAGCTGGCTGGTGCCACCCTGGCACGGACAGGGACACCCATGTAACCTGGGTGATTCACCTCACCTCCAAACTTTGGTTTCTCAGTTTGTGAAGTGGGAATGACGGTGGCACCTTCCCCACAGGACGTCAGGAGAATGAAATGAGATAATATGCAGAGATCACCTGGCAGGGTGTATGATATACAGCAGAGCTGGATAGAAGCTGGCCATTAAGACCATGCTGTTAATCCCTGCAATAACCCCATGAGGTTTACCCACCTTTCAGATTAAAAAGTTAGGCCAAAACATGCAGCAAAAGCTGACAGAACTAAAAGGTGAAATAGAAAAATCCACAGTTCTCATTAGGGACCTCAACACTGTCCTGTCGGAAGTTGACAGAAAAAGTAGGCAGAAAATCAGTAAGGACAGAGCTGGCCTGAACAACGCCATCAACCAACTGTATCTAACTGCCATTTGCAGAAAACAGCAGATTGCACATTGTTCTTCCATGTATGTGGAATAGTCATTAAGATAGACCACCTTTCGGGGGCGTAAAACAAACATTAAAAAAACAAAAGGACACAAAGTAAATTCTCAAACTGGCACAGAATTAAACTAGAAATCAGTGACAGACATTTTTAAAGACTATATACATGGATTAAACAGGGAAAGTCACGGGAAATTACAAAGTCCTTTGAACTGAATGAGAGTGAGAATGCAACAAGAACATGGTGGGACTCTGGCAAAGTAGGACTACGCTTACGCTGGTGATAAAGAAAAGTGTGAAATCAGTAATATAAGCTTTGCCCTTAAGAAATTAGAAAAAGAAATTAAACTCAATGCAGGCAGGAGTAAAAAAATTAAAGATAAGAGCAAAAGTCAGTCAAATTGAAAAAAAAGAAAAGATCACGCCCAAAGAAAAATTTTATTTCAATAAAATTGATAAACCTCTAGCCACATTGATCAAGACACAAATTACGAATATCAGAAGTGACAGGGCCTTCCTACTGGCCTCACAAACATTAAAAATGTAAGGGAATACTATGAACAACCTTATGCCCACAAATTCAACAGCTTTTTTTTTTATTTTTTTATTTTGAGACAGAGCCTCACTATGTCGTCCTCAGTAGAGTGCTGTGGCATCACAGCTCACAGAAACCTCCAACTCTTGGGCTTAAGCAATTCTCTTGCCTCCGCCTCCCAAGCAGCTGGGACTACAGGCGCCCGCCACAACACCCGGCTATTTTTTTGTTGTAGTTGTCATTGGTGTTTAGCAGGCCCAGGCCATGTTCAAACCCACCAGCACTGGTATATAGATACAGGAAGGAGGGAACACTTCCCAACTCACTTTATGAAGCCAGCGTTACCTAAACATTAAAACCAGACATTATATGAAAAAACTGTAAACCGATATTCCTCATAAAAAATCAGCCATAAAAATCCTCAATAAAAATAATGGCAAATCAAATCCAGAAAAATATACAAAGGAGAATATATCACCACCCAGTGGGGGTCACCCCAGAAATTCAGAGCTGGCTCAACATTCAAAACATCAATGTAATTCACCCTATTAACAGCCTCAGGAGGAAAAAACCATACCCTTGTGTCAGCAGAAGGAGAGGAAACACAATCCAGGAGTTTGCAAGTCTTGTCCAATGTTACCACAAACCTGAGCCCTGGTCAGTGTTAACTGATTCAAAAATTATGAAAGACAAAATCAAGGTCCTTGAAAACATCACAAAACAAGTCATCTAATATAATAGCCTGTTTATTTTAACTAAGGTGATAAAACAGAAAGATTTCTAAAAACAATTTTGTGTAGCAGGCAAGCATCCTTCTCTGAAAGGCAGTCAAGACACCTGATATCTGCCATGGGGTTTCACCCCCAGTGGTTTACTATCCCCATTGCCCAGGGACCCTGCAACCAGAGATCTGTCCCCCACCTGGTCTCTCAGCTTCCTGAACACAAGGGCTTTGCCTCTTGAAGACATCCTCTGGGGAGCTGCACTCTCCACTCCCACGTCATCCTAGTCTTCACCACAGTCCCATTACTATCCCCTCTACACACCAAGAAACTGAAATGTACTTATCAACACCTACACCGATTAGTGACTCATTGGCCATCTGCTCACCTGAGGTGAGTCCCTGTGGAAGAGGGACCTGACACCTGCACTTGATAGAGAGCTGCATGGACGGTGGATCCTGGAGACCTCAGAGTGCTCTGCCAGCCTGGGTGCTACAAGCCAGCAACCCTAGATCCCCTGAAGCCATTTTCTGACTGCTGAAGGTGCCCCTGCCTATGAACAGCAAATCACAGACCTGTGCCCATCCACCTGCCAGCCAGCTTGCTTCATTCAGCTGCCCAGTTAAGGAGTGAGGTTCCAGAATCCCATACCAGGGAGGCCACAGAGAGGCAAGAAAGGCCTTGGTCAATGAAGCTACAGCAGGCATACTCCTTGCTCCAGTGAGTCATGCTGTTAGATTCCAGACCAGCTGAAGCAGGCCCAGAAAAGAGCTGGCTGAAAGCATGGCACTCAGCAGTAGCAATGTTCAGTAAATATAGTACACCAGCCACAGGAGGCTATCAAGGGTTTGGAGGGCCACAGGATGAAATTATACTTTAGATCCACATATTGATAACAATAAAATATTTTATTAAAATTATCTTTTATGGGCTCGGCGCCTGTGGCTCAACAGGCTAATGCACCAGGCACGTACACGTGAGCTGGCGGGTTCGAATCCAGCCCAGGCCCGCCAAACAATAATGACGGCTGCAACCAAAAAATGGCCGGGCGTTGTGGCAGGCGCCTGTAGTCCCAGCTACTTGGGAGGTGGGGCAGGAGACTCTCTCGAGCCCAGGAATTAGAGGTTGCTGTGAGCTGTGAAGCCATGGCACTCTATCCAGGGTGACAGCTTGAGGCTCTGCTCAAAAAAAAAAAAAAAAAATTATCTTTTATGGGGCTAGGCACGGTGGCTCATGCCTGTAATCCCAGCACTTGGGAAGCTGTGGCAGGTGGGGTGGATTGCCTTGAGCTCGTAGGTTCAATACCAGCCTGAGCAAGAGCAAGACCCTATCTCAAAAAAATAGCCAGGCATTGGGGCAGGAGCCTGTACTTCCAGCTACTCGGGAGGCTGAGGCAAGAGGATCGCTTAAGTCCAAGAGTTTGAGGGTTGCTGGGAGCTATGATGCCACAGCATTCTACCAAGGGTGACAAAGTGAGACTCTATCTAAAAAAAAAAAATTATTTTTTGTTTCTTTCTATTTTCCCTTTCTTTTTACTAAATTTTTTTTTTAGACAGACTCCCACTCTGTTACCCTGGGTAGAGTACCCTCCTATCAACCTCGCTCACAGCAACCTCAAATCCCTGAGTTCAAGCAATCCTCCTGCCTCAGCCATCCAAGTAGCTGGGACTACAGGTACCCACCACAATTCCCTGGCTAACTATTCTATTTTTAGTAGAAATGAGGTCTCACTCTTGCCCAGGCTGGTCTCAAACTTTTGAGCTCAAGGGATTCTCCTACCTCCGCCTCGCAGAGTGCTAGGATTACAGGTGTGAGCCACCATGCCTAGCCTCTTTTTACTAATTTAATGTGGCAAATAGAAAAGTTTAAATTACCAATGTGACACACGATATTTCCATTAGACAACACAGGACTAGCACTCTAGATTTTGAAATTTAGATGCCTACAGGGTGGAAAAAAACGTTGAAACTCTCTTGGGCCAGGGACTAACATATTTTTCCCCCAGTGGTAAGACAGGATTTAATTTAGACAGAAAGGAATTCAGGAGTAAAAAGGACCAGAGCTTCTGGCTAAGTCAGAAGTCTCCCTGGGACTAACATATTTTAAAACCAGAGCTTTTGGATTCAGGATGGAGGAGAGCTTCCACGTTAAGACCAACACCTAATACTGTATGTTGTTACATTTTGTTTTGTTTTAAGAAAAATCCCTTGACGACAGGAAGCTTAACTGCACCAAGGGCAGCAGTAGGAAAACAGAATGTTAGTCAACAAGGGTCACCCTGACCTGGCCCCCAGCTCCAGCTCTCTCCAGCTGCACAGCCCCATCAAGCTCTGGAGGGAAAGTAGAAACACATCCCCTTAACCCTGCCCACTGGCTGAGCCTCTACACTCTTGCTTCTGGGGCTAGAACATAGGTCTTGCTTTAACTGCCCTTGGGCAGGCCCCCTAGCTGGATCTTAGGGGACAATGCCCCTTGCATTCTGCCCTGTGGCTACAAGTTCCTCCATCCCAGAGTTACAGGTGACCCACCCTTCCACAAGGACTTTCTCTCCAGGAAGCATCTTACCCCTAAGCCAGACCTGGCATTCCTGATGCCTTTTCTGTGATTCACGGAGGTGGGAAACATGACCTACAGTTCTGCCACTGCCCATGTGGGACAAGATATGCTCGATGGCCATTGCCCATATGTCCTCCAGGGGCAGCCTGGGGCTGTGGTGACCTACTTGATCTGGGTAGTTATCACAGATAGGTTCATGTGGGTGGTGAAAGGCAGGAGCTGTACACAAGAGACCCATCACTCATCTCAGCAGATGTTGTACTTCAATAAGTTTACTAAAATAAGAACAATCTTCCTGTCTTCTGCTGCACACCCACTCTGTCAACCTCACTTTGTGCTACACTGCTTGGGGCCAGATGCCAGCATTGCATCCCCCTCAAGGCCTAAGCACTGGGGAATCTTGCCTTACTGGTTTATCACTCAGCTCTCAGGTTGCCTCCCTTAGAGAGTGAGATTTTTATCCCACCTGGCCACCAGTCACTCTTAAAACAATGAGGGTTGAATCCCTTCAGAGATCTCTGTGTTTCCAGGCCTATCCCTTCTCTCAGTAGTTAAAAGCTCAGTGAGAAGAGACCCTTAACTGTCCTGACTGTATCAGTGAATGAATAAATGCAACCATGAGTAAATTAGGGAATGAATGAAATGGATTAGAGGCTGAAATATTGTATCTTTCTGGCTCCATGAAAAGTGGGTGATGAAAAACGTGGGTGAAGCGACTGCGCCTGTGGCTCAAAGGTATGGCGCCTGCCCCATATGCCTGAGGTGGCGGGTTCAAACGTAGCCCCGGCCAAAAACTACAAAAAAAAAAGTGGATGAAGAGTCTAAGCAGGAGCTTTGGTAGAAGGGAAAGTGCATAAGAGAGCAAAATCCACTGGAACTGGAAGCCTGGGGAGATGCCTGGAAAGTGACTTTTGCGGGCGCCAGATCCCTAGCCACAAGGCCCATCCCACCATCTGAGGCAGCAGGGGGTGGTGGGCTGCAGCTTGCTTATGGCCAGCCAGTGGAGGAGCCCAGGATCCGGGCTCCACGTCCACACGCTCTCTTCATCCGCACAACACACTCTCAAACATGCATGCACACGCTCAGTCACACTCACACTCCAGGTCACACACACTCTCAAAGCAATTCTGACCACACCATCCCAGAGACTCACACGTAAGATCCCAGACACACACAATCACGGAGAAACACATTCTCACAGGCGCACACATACAGCCGACCTCTAGGACCTTCCTCTCCGGGCCAAACGCATAAGAGGTTTACACACCAGCCCACGCTCTTGCACACGCCGCCCCGCCCCTTACCACGCCCTGCCCCGTTGCCTGGTAACGGGTGGCCCCGCCCACCGTCGTTGGAGGCGGTGCTGGCCAGCAAAACCCATCTGCCTTCCCGGTTTCCCGGTTTCCAGGTTTCCACAGCAGCCTGGCGGGAGCAGTACCTTGCTGAAATCAATATTGCCGAGGCCTCCGCAGCAGTCGGGCCCGGCCACCGAGCTGGTCATAGGCTCGGTTCCCCGGGCCCCAGATCCTTTCACCCGGGGGAGGGCGCCTCAGGAGGGACCACGCGGGTTCCTCGTGCAGCCACTCGTCCCCAGAACCGGCCCCATAGTGTCGGGGAAGCGCAGCTGGCCGGGGCGCTTTCCCGGTGACCCCAACTGCTCCCGGCCTTCTGGGAAATGTAGTTCCCGTCCCCGCGAAGCGTCACATTTCTCGGACTCGAGACCGCGTCTTAAGGAGCTGAGAACTACAAATCCCAGTGTCGTTCGCGGCACAGCCTTCAGATTCTGAGGCGGTCATGCGGCCTCCCGCTCTGTCCCTTTAGACCCCGGCCTCTGCACCCGACCCTTCAACTGACCTAGTGTCCCTGTGCTTGGCTGGCGGCGGAGGGGCTAGAGGCCAGCAGCCGCGGGTCGTGGATATAAGTAGCTTTCCGCGCAGCCCCCTGCGGACTTAGACTTCGGTCCAGACCACACCCACCCCCTCCCCGCCCGGCTCTGAAATTCTCTTTCGCCCGGCGGCTGTGTTGGCGGTTCGCAGCCGGCAGCCTCCCGCCCCCGCCGTCCGCTGCCCCCAGGCTGTTTGGCTCAGCCAAAGACCCCTCCTTCCCTGACTGTTTTCTTCGTTCTTTAACTCGAGAGTATTTGCTGAACACGTCTGTGTGCTGAGGAGTCTGTAAGGAGCGACACAAAGTCTTTGCCCTCGCTGGGCATAAAAGACAAAGACGTGACTAAAGGAATATCATCTGAATAAGTACTACAATGGAAAGAACTGGGGACTAGGTCGGATGGTATAGTGGGGACACTGCCTTAGACTGTTCGGGGAAGGTGCCGACGTGCCCAGTGTCGGGACGGGGCAGACTAGGAAAGAAGACGGATGGCGTGTGCAAAGGCCAGGAGACGGGGCAGCCGTACACGGACTCAGGAATCGAGAGAAACACTAGTGAGCTGTGGAGCAGTGATGGAAGGGGCAAATGGGAGAGAATAGTTTAGATGGTTGGGTCCCAAGAAAAGCCCTTTTGTAGCTGCGGGTTACATAATACGGGGAAGTAGACTCAGAGGGTCCAAGATGGGCTTAGTCACCAACTTGCTGGAACCCAGGCAGGACTTTTGCCATGTCAGCTGCTTTCCTGATACCGGGCAGCCCAGTCTTCACTGTATTGTTAGGATGGAGTGGGCAGGTTGAGGACACGGAAAGGACGCTGGCTTTGGAGCATGCACTAGCTCTATGACTGAGATCATTTTTCTCAAAAGTAAAAGGCAGATACAAGTGGACACCCAAGGGCCAGGCATGGTGGCTCCCGCCTGCAATCGTAGTACTCTAGGAGACCAAGACAGGTAAATCGTTTGAGCTCAAGAGTTCGAGACCAGCCTGAGCAAGAGTGAAACCCCATCTCTACTAAAAATAGAAAAAATTAGCTGAGTTTTGTATTGGGTGCCTGTAGTCTCAGTTACTCAAGAGGTTGAAGCAGGAGGCTTGAGCTCAGGAGTTTGAGGTTGCTGCCAGCTAAGCTGAGGTCTTGGCACTGTAGTATGACCAACAGAGTGAGACTCTGTCTCAAGAAAAATTTAAAAAAACAACTCATTACCCCGGGACTGACCCCCATGGGAAACATTGGCCACCAACAGGGCTAGGTAGACAGGGTCAAGGGCTGGTTCTCTGATTCTCTGATCACTGTTACAGGTGTCAGGAGCCTTTCCCCACTCTAACTGTCTAGTCAGGGCCTGCTGGAGTCAGAATAATTTCCAGGGTGCCTCACAGCAGATGGGCTTCTAGCAAGCATTACCTTCTATCCCAGCACATCTCCACATTCCACTTCACCAAAGCCCCAGTGTTCTGCTGGCCTACTGGTCACTCCTGTTGTTTTATTAAGCCAAGAACATGAATTTTTATGTTTGCTTTATCTGGGAACAAAGAAAGGCAAACATCAGAGGTCACACCAGAACTGATGCAATCCACTCCTACCTTCCCCCACTCCCTACCACTCTCCCTCTGTGAAAAGCAAGAAGCCAGATTTGCAGCTTGAAAACTTTTAGATCAAAAATCTCCTGCCAGGGCAGTGCCTGTGGCTCATCCAGTAGGGCACCGGCCCCATGTACCGAAGATGGCGGGTTCAAACCCAGCCTTGGCTGAACTGCAAAAAACAGAAAAATAGCCGGGCGTTGTGACAGGCACCTGTAGTCCCAGCTACTCAGGAGGCTGAGGCAAGAGAATCACCTAAGCCCAGAAGATGGAAGTTGCTGTGAGCTATGTGATGCCACGGCACTCTACCCAGGGCAATAAAGTAAGACTCTATCTCTACCAAAAAAAAAAAAAATCTCTTGCCAAAGATACTTTGGGGCAGAAGTCCTTGCCTGGACCATTTGAAATCCTCTAGGTCTGAGAGCTTGCAAAGAAGTCTTCCAGGCCAGAAGAAATATTCCTTCTGTAACATCCTTGGCAAATGGAAAGAACTGTCACTCTACTAGGTTTACTACCTTTTGAGGTGGCCTGATTGACTGTTGGACAAGGGTGTCCGTTAATGATACCAGACAACCCAAAGTCACCCTTCCCTAAGCTTTAAAAAGTAGAGCTTCTTTTTATACTAAAGCTTCTTTCTACCCTCAGGATTATCTCTCTTTTCTCCTTGATAGCTCTTTTTTTCTCTCTCTCTCTCTCTCTCCTTGATAGCTCTTTAGATATGAGAACAACTCCCAGCCTGCTCCAAGACAACCCTCCAGATGGCCTCTGTGGCCAGAGCTTTGCGTCCACCACCCACTATCCCTTAGTACCGCATCAGGCTGGATCAGCTCCCAGCAACCAAGAAAATGGGCTTTTATTACTAAAATTAACATTTGTTTATTGGGTGACTTTGGGTAAAACTCAAACTTCTTCCTACTCTAAATCTATTTTTTGTTTATAAAACAGGTTAATAATATCTAGTGAGGTGCTTCTCTGCCCCTCAGTATCCATAGTACACAGCCCCTGCCTTCCCACTGGCTTTCTTGCTGTTCCTGGCATGCCCAGGCACACACTCACCTCAGGGCCTATTCCCTCTGCCTGGGATGCTCTTCCCACAAGTTTCCTCCCAGCTCTTTCCTTCAACCACAGGGCTCTGCCCAGGTACCAACTTTCCACCCTATGGAACACGCTGACCCCCTCCACCACACTTGGTCCATCCCCTTCCCCACTGTATTTCTCTCCACCTGGATTTATCTTTTAACATTTTCTGACAGTTGCTTTCTCTGCTTCTATATAGTTTTTTGTGTTGTTGTTGAGGTAGTGTTTCACTCTGTCACCCTGGGTAGAGAGCCAGTGGCATCATAGCTCACAGCAACCTCATACTCTTGGGCTCAAGCAATCCTCTTGCCTCAGTTTTTTATTTTTAGTAGAGACAGGGTCTCGCTCTTACTCAGGCTGGTTTCAAACTCCTGGGCTCAAGCAATCCACCTGCCTGGTCCTCCCAGAGGGCTAGGATTACAGGTGTGAGCCACCATGCCCAGCTTCTATATAGTTATTTTTTATGAACTATTGGAGGATAAGTTATGGATTCTGTCACCCCTCATTCTCCCCAGACCAAATGCCTTCTACAAAAACACAGTATGATGATGAAAATCAGGAAGTTTACCATGATACCCTGGTATTAGCTAACATCCAGTCTGTATTCGAATTTTACCAACTGATTTCATAACATCCTTTATGGTGTGTTTCTTCTCAGATCCAGCCTCCAGTCTAGAATCATGTGCTGCCTTTAGCAGACTTTGATCTCCTGGGACTGTCTCCTCAAAAAAGACGTTGATGTTTTTGGAGAGCACAAGCTGGGTAGCGTGTAGGCTGCCCCTCAGGTGGGTTTGTCTAAGGCCACCTCATGAATCACTGCAAGCTTTGCATTTCTGAGCAAAGCTTGAAAAAAAATGTCACCCGCATGCTGCTCTGTTCTTGGCGCCAGTGGTGTCCTGTCACAGGGAGCTGTGATCACTGGTAAATGGCAGGTCTCTCTTCTGCGGAGGGGTGTGGCATTTTGCTATTTTCATTTCTATGAATGGCCACCTCAGACATGTTCTTCTTATTGTTTAGTAAGATTCATGGGGTGTTTAAAGCCCCCCTTGGGAGAACAACTCAGAGGGGGTCTCAGTGAGCATCTGAAGCTGACAGCAGGGCCAGCATCATTCCCAGACCTTGCTGCCTTGTCGTTGTGTCCTTGTTAGTGCTCACATCTCTGCCTCCCTCATGACACCTGGCAGGAGAGAAGTCGTGTGCTCTGACATTGGAGGGGAAAATCACCTAGGAATGAGCCGCCATCCCAGCAGCAACAGATGCATGGAATTCCTGGAGGACTCAAGGGAATAACTCAGAAGGAGCCCAGATCTGCCCCAGCCACCTCCTGAGGCCCTGCATCTTCATCTGAAACAGGGAGTGCCTGGGTTCAAAGATTTTCAAGTTTCTTGATGAATGCAGTTGGCATCAGAGCAGGACAGTTCTTTGTGGCATTCATAGTCTTGAAAATCACAGGATTTTAAGCATCCCAGGCCCTGGTCCCAACCCCAAACACCCACAAACATTTCCAAATGACTCCAAGGAGTATGTTAATGGGCCCCACTTGAGAACAGCTAAATAATAGCTAATAATGTAAGCCACTGTGTGGTAAGGACTTCCTATGATGTGCCAGCCTTGTGGCAAGCATTTGATATACATTATCCCATTTCTACCACATAACAATCCATTTTATAGATTGTGAGGCCCAGAAAGGTTTAGCAACAGCCAGGAAGTGTTGCAGTCAGAACCCTGGCCCCTAGTGACCTGATTAGAGGTCCCATCCTGTTTATCTCCAGGAGTGCATGGAGGTAGTGCTGCCTGTCAGCTGTGGTTCCAGGTTTCCGAGGGAAGCGCAAGTGAGAGGGTGATATTGCCCACCCTTCCCCTTCACCAAGGGCAGGGCCTGTTGCCCTGTGCTGTCATCGACTTTGGGCAGAACCACATGACTTGCTTTGACCCATGAAATGAGAATAGTGGACAGGACATAAGCTGAGGCCTTCAATATGTCATGCAGTTTAGATTTTTGTGCTTTGATGACCTACCATAAAAAGCACATATCCTGGTGACTGGGGGCCTTTTAGCCTGGGCCCCAGAACAAACAAACACACATGGAGTGGACCTGAATTTGGGTATGGCCAGCCAGCCTGCAGACCGAAGCAGCAGCCCAGCCGACCCCTGACTGGATCAGCCTGTGCACATCACACCTCCAATGGGAGCACCCACACTTGTTGCTGTGAGCCACTGAGCTGGGGGCAGTTTCTTCTGCAGCATTATTGCAGCAATAGCTGACTGATACAACTGGTCCTGGGTGCTAGGGCTGGCTAGACCACTTAGCAACTGTGAGAGCCTGGGCAGGTGGTTTGCTTTGGTGGACAGCTGCTTCCCTATCTGTGTAACAACAGTACAATAATAGTGTTCACCTTATAGGCCTGTTGTGAAGGTCAAAGGTTATCCATTGCTACTATCATGCCAACATTACTATCCTGATTAGCTGTGACCCTTGGCATCCAAGACCCAAGGGGGCCACTTTCGGGGGTTCTGAAAGTCTGATGTTGATGAACAAAAGGGCACTAGACCCTGTCCCAGAGTTACTCCTGGAGCCCTGACTCCCACTTGCCAGGCCCCACCCACTCTCAATGGGCATCCAGAGTACATTGTTTGGGCACCAGATGGCTAAGTAATTCAGGGGCAGCCCAGGTGGGTCAAAGTGACCCACATGCCACAGGAGACCTGCAGCCAGCCAGCCTCTACAAACAGGCTTTAGCCTCATCCATCCTAGAAGTTAAATGTGGGCACTGGGAGTGGGAGTGCTGGTGTCAGGGTCTGTGTTGCCACGTGTGTTTGTGCCTGTGTGTGTCTGTGTGCTTGAGGGAGGTGTCTGTCCATTCCGCATGTATGTCCCCTGTCTACGTCTCTTTAAGTGTGAGTCTGCATGTTCGTCTTTTTTCTCAGAGCCAAGGATGTGGGTGTTTTTCAGGCTGGGTATGGGAGAGTGCGAGTCTGTCTCTCTAGCAATGCGAAAGCACCCAAGGGAGAGAATCTGTGTGCAGGTGTCTGTGTGAAGGGCTCTATGTGTGTGTCTGTGTGAGTGATTCTGTGTGCGGGTGTCTGTGTGAGTAACTCTGTGTGACAGTGTCTGTCTGGGTGACTCTGTGTGCATGTGTTTGTGTGAGCAATTCTGTGTGCATATGTCTGTGTGAGGGACTGTGTGAGAGTGTCTGTGAGAGTAACTGAGAGTGTCTGTGTGTGTGACTCTGTGTGCACGTGTTTGTATGAATGACTCTGTGTGATGGCTGTATGAGTGACTCTCTGCGTGTGTCCGTGTGAGTGACTCTGTGTGCATGTGTCTGTATGAGTGACTCTGTGTACACGTGTCCGGGTGAGTGACTGTATGCGTGTCTGGGTGAGTGACTCTGTGTGTATCTGTGTGTCTGAGTGACTCTGTGCGCAGGTGTGTGTCTGAGTGAAACTGTGTGCACATGTCTTTGTGAGTGACATTCTGTGCACGTGTCTGTATGAGTGACTCTGTGTGCATGTGTCTGGGTGAGTGACTCTGTGTGCAGGTGCGTGTGTGAGTGACTTTGTGTGAGAGTGTCTGTGTGAGTGACTGTTTTCCTGTGCTGTGAGTCACTGTGTGTGAGTGTCTGTGTTAGCATTTCTATATGCGTGTGTCTGTGTGAGGGACTCTGTGTAAAGCGTCTGTGTGAGTCACTCTGTGTGCCTGTGTCTGTGTGAGTGATATGGTGTGCCTGTGTCTGTGTGAGTGACACCGTGTGCATGTGTCTGTGTGAGTGACTCTGTGTAAAGTGTCTGTGTGAGTGACTCTGTGTGCCTGTGTCTGTGTGAGTGACACCGTGTGCCTGTGCCTGTGTGAGTGACTCTGTGTGCCTGTGTCTGTGTGAGTGACACCGTGTGCATGTGTCTGTGTGAGTGACTCTGTGTGCCTGTGTCTGTGTGAGTGACTCTGTGTGGAAGTGTCTGTATGAGTGACTCTGTGTGCCTGTGTCTGTGTGAGTGACTCTGTGTGGAAGTGTCTGTATGAGTGACTCTGTGTGTCTGTGTCTGTATGAGTGACTCTGTGTGGAAGTGTCTGTATGAGTGACTCTGTATGTCTGTGTCTATATGAGTGACTCTGTGTGGAAGTGTCTCTATGAGTGACTCTGTGTGTCTGTGTCTGTATGAGTGACTCTGTGTGCATGTGTCTGTATGAGTGACTCTGTGTGCATGTGTCTGTATGAGTGACTCTGTGTGCATGTGTCTGTATGAGTGACTCTGTGTGCATGTGTCTGGGTGAGTGACTCTGTGTGCAGGTGCGTGTGTGAGTGACTTTGTGTGAGAGTGTCTGTGTTAGCATTTCTATATGCGTGTGTCTGTGTGAGTGACTCTGTGTAAAGCGTCTGTGTGAGTCACTCTGTGTGCCTGTGTCTCTGTGAGTGAAATGGTGTGCCTGTGTCTGTGTGAGTGACACCGTGTGCATGTGTCTGTGTGAGTGACACCGTTTGCCTGTGCCTGTGTGAGTGACTCTGTGTGCCTGTGTCTGTGTGAGTGACACTGTGTGCCTGTGCCTGTGTGAGTGACTCTGTGTGCCTGTGTCTGTGTGAGTGACACCGTGTGCCTGTGTGAGTGACTCTGTGTGCCTGTGTCTGTGTGAGTGACACCGTGTGCCTGTGCCTGTGTGAGTGACTCTGTGTGCCTGTGTCTGTGTGAGTGACACTGTGTGCATGTGTCTGTGTAAGTGACTCTGTGTAAAGTGTCTGTGTGAGTGACTCTGTGTGCCTGTGTCTGTGTGAGTGACACCGTGTGCATGTGTCTGTGTGACTCTGTGTAAAGTGTCTGTGTGAGCGACTCTGTGTGACACTGTCTGTGTGAGTGACACCGTGTGCCTGTGTCTGTGTGAGTGACACCATGTGCATGTGTCTGTGTGACTCTGTGTAAAGTGTCTGTGTGAGTGACTGTGTGTGCATGTGTCTGTGTGAGTGACTGTGTGTGCATGTGTCTGTGTGAGTGACTCTGTGTGCATGTGTCTGTGTGACTCTGTGTAAAGTGTCTGTGTGAGTGACTCTGTGTGACACTGTCTGTGTGAGTGACACCATGTGCATGTGTCTGTGTGACTCTGTGTAAAGTGTCTGTGTGAGTGACTCCGTGTGACACTGTGTGAGTGACACCGTGTGCCTGTGTCTGTGTGACTCTGTGTAAAGTGTCTGTGTGAGTGACTGTGTGTGCATGTGTCTGTGTGAGTGACTCTGTGTGCCTATGTCTGTGTGAGTGACACCGTGTGCATGTGTCTGTGTGAGTGACTCTATGTAAAGTGTCTGTGTGAGTGACTCTGTGTGCCCGTGTCTGTGAGTGACTCTATGTAAAGTGCCTGTGTGAGTGACTCTGTGTGGAAGTGTCTGTGGGAGTGACTCTATGTGCATGTGTCTGTGTGAGTGACTCTGTGTGCATATGTCTGTGTGAGTGACTGTTTGCAGGTTTGTGTGTGAGTTACACTGTGGGCACCTGTCTGTATGAGCAACTGTGTGTTTTTATGCCTGTGTGAAGGACTCTGTGTGATCAACTCTGTATGAGTGTGTCTGTGTGATCGACTGTGTGTGCAGATATCTATGTGAGACACAGTGTGGTTGTGTCTATGTCAGTGAATCTGTGTAGCGACTGATGTGTCAGTCGCTTTGTGAGCGACTGTGTGTGTGTCTGTCTGTTTGAGTGACTCTGTGTGCCTGTGTCTGTGTCAGTGATTATGTGTGCATTTGTCTTTGTGAGTGACTTTGTGTGTGTGTGTGTCTTTTTGAGTCTGCATGTGTGCATGTGTCTGTGTGAGTGACTGTGTGTGTCTTTGTGAGTGACTGTGCGTGTGTCTGTGTGAGTGACTCTGTGTGCCTGTGTCTGTGTCAGCGACTGTGTGTATGTGTCTGTGTGAGTGATTATATGTGCTTGTGTCTGTGTGAGTGACTGTGTGTGTGTGTGTCTGTATGAGTGACTCTGTGTGTATCTGTGTGAGTGACTCCGTGTGTGCGTCTGTGTGAGCCACTGTGTGTGCAGGTGTTTGTGTGCGTGACTGTGTGCATGTGTCTCTGTGAGGAACTCTGTGTGTGTGTGTCTGTGTGAGTGAGTCTTTGTGCATTTGTCTTTTGGAGCGACTGTGTGTTCATGTTTCTATGTGTGTGACTGTGTGTGTGTGCATGTGCGTGTAAGTGACTCTGTGTTAGTGTGTGTATGTGAGCGACTGTGTGTGCCTGTGTGTGTGTGAGTGACTCTGTGTGTGTATTTGTGTGTGAGCGAGTGTGTGTGCATGTGTATATGTGTGCGACTGTGTGTGTGTGTCTGTGTGCAACTGTGTGTACATGTGTCTGTTTGGGGGACTGTGTGTGTGTGTGTGTGTCTGTGTGGGCCACTCTGTGTGCATGTGTCTGTGTGCATGTGTCTGAGTGACTGTGTGTGCATGTGTCCTTGGGACTCCATTTGCAGTGTCTGTGAGTGACTGTGTGTGTTTCTGTGTGAGTGACTGTGCATGCAACTGTGTGAGTGACTCAGGGTGCTTGTGCCTGTGTGAGGTCCTCTGTGTGCATGTGTCTCAGTGAGTCACTCTTTGTATGTATCTGTGTGAATGACTGTGTTTGTGTGAGGGACTCTGTATGAGGATGTCTGTGAGTGGCTCTGTGTCAGGGTGCCTGTATTAGGGTGTTGTGATGGCCACTGTGAGTGACTCTGGGTGTCTGTGTCTGTGTGAGTGTGTGTGTGTGGGTGTCTGTTCAAGTATGTCTGTGTCAAAGTGCCATTGTTTGTGGGGCAGTGGCTGTGTGTATCTCCATTCTGAGAGCACTGCTGTCTAGAGAGTGTCCAGAAGCTGACAAACAGCCTTCCTGGCTCCTGTGGTCAGACACACATGGAGTCCCCCCAAGCTCTGCCAGGTACTCATGGACAGACCTGGGGCTGATGACCCCCCCAGCCCCAAGCCCCCTTTGTTCCCTCATGGGGCAGTCATGAGAGTTAAGGACAATAAGCCCTTTGTCTGGTCTGGGCAGGCAGCCCCTGCTGACCCTGTGGGGAGCTCAGTCCTCACTCAAAAGGAGGAAGAAATCCTCCAGGAGCGGCTGGGACACAGGGTGTGCGGATAGCATCAGCAACGATGCCGGTACTGGGGGCCGGGCGGAGGGTACCTTCATCTGCCCAGTGGTTTGCAGGGCAACTGCTGCCCCAGGGCCACACACTTCCCACTCTTCAGGGCTCCTTTCTGTTTATTTATTTATTAGTCTTAATTTTTAGAGCACTTTGAGGGTTACCTAAAAATTGAGTGAAGGTACAGAGAATTCCCTAAATTAGAATTTGTTTTATTTCAGGTTATTGTGAGGGTACAAACAACCAGGTCCCAATTTCTGAATTTGTTAGGTAGAGTCCTTCTTGTAGTTAAGTCCTGCACCCAAAAGCTGTGCCATCCACCCCTACCTTGTGCCCTTTAAGTGAGAGCACAGCAATCCTCCTTCCTACCCCCCTCCCTCGTTCTCTCTGGCCCCGACTTGAATAGAATTAAGGTTTTCTCCTATGTGGGCATGTGTTAGATACTCATAATAAAATTGAGTACATTGGATATTACTTCTCCATTCTTGTGATACTTTAATAGGAAGAATATGTTTCAACTCCATCCAGGTTAATACAAAAGATGTGAAGTCACTATCTTTTTATGGCTGAATAGTACTCCACGGTATACATATCCCACAACTTGTTGATCCATTCCTGAGTTGATGGGCATGTAGGTTGTTTCCACATCTTGGCAAATTGAGCTGTGATAATCTAGTGCAAATGTCCTTATGATAAAATGATTTTTTTCTTCTGGGTAGACGCCTAGTACTGGGATTGTGGGGTCAGATGAAAGATCTAATTTGAGTTCTTTGAGGACTCTCCATATTTCTTTCTAAGGAGACTGTATTAGTTAATTAGAATTTTTTTAAGTATTATTGACCTAAAATTTACATAACATACAATTCATCATGTAAACATTTTAAATTTTATATTTTGAAATATACAATTCAGTAGTTTTTAACACCATTCATAATGGCGTGCAGCCATCACTGCAATCTAACCATTACCCCAAAGAGAAACCCCTTCCCCATTAGTGGTCACTCCTCATTTCCACCTCCCCAGCCCCTGCCCACCACTAATTTTCTTCCTGTCTGTATGGATTTGCCTATTCTGGACATTTCACACAAACAGAGCCATACATTGTGCAGCCTGCTGTGTCTGCTGCTTTCACTTTGCACATTTTCTAGGCCCACCCACAGTGCAGTGTGGATGAGGAACGTTTCACTATATCTCCAGACCGTGTTTTGTTGATCCATTTATCAGTAGATGGACATTCAGGTTGTTTCCCCTTTCATGCTATTGTGAATGATGCCCCTATGAACATGTCACGAGCAGGGTCTTATAGACATATGTTTTCATTTCTGTTGGGTTTTCCCTAGTGTGGAATTGTTGGGTTACTGTATATTTAGCTTTCTAAGGAACTTGTAGGCTATTTTCTTTTTATTATTATTTATTTTCCTCAAATTCTTTTAAAACCAACTTCATCAAGGTATAATTTACATGCAATAAAATATACTCATGTTAAATACACAGGTAAAGTTTCAATATCGTATGTACCCATTTAATCGCTACTGCAATCAAGATGGAAAACATTTCCATCAGCCCCCAAAATTCCCTGGTAGCCCTCTGTAGTCATTTGCAGGCTATTTTCTAAACTGGCTGCACCATTCGACAATCCCATCAGCAATTCAGCAATGCTTGAGGGTTCCAATATCTCCACATCCTCACCACACTTGTTTGATTTTTATTTTTTTTTTCTGTATTTTTGCTTATGGCAAGTTCTCTAGGATGTGAAGTAGTGGTTATTGTGGTTTTAATTTGCATTTCCCTTAGGCTAATGACGTGGAGAGTCTTTTCCTTTGCTATTGGCTATCTGCATATCTTCTTTGGAGAATTGTGTGTTCAGATACTTTGGCCATTTTTTTTTTTTTGTGGTTTTTTTTTTAAATTTTGCATTTAATTTCAGTTGGCTTGCACTCTTCTTAGTTTCCTTGTTGTTTTGTTTGTTTGTTTGTTTGTTTTTCATTGTTCTTCCTTGTAGTGATTCCTCATGCCAGTTGCCTCCCAAGTAGCTGGAATTACAGGCGCCTGCCACAACGCCTGGCCTTCTTCTTTCCTGGTAGTAGAGACGGGGTCTTTTACTCTGGCTCACTCATGCTTATGCTGGTCTCGAACTCTGTGAGCACTGGAAATCCACCCACCTTGGCCTCCCACAGCACTGGGACTACAGGCATGAGCCACCAAGCCAGGCCACTTTGGCCATTTTTAACTGGGTTATTTGCCTTTTTATTATTGAGTTCTGAGATGAAGGGTAACTGTACATCAGGTGTTGCTTAAAGTGAAATATTTGCATGTCTCCCCGCTGCCCCCCCCCACCAGACTTTATCTTTGGGTCTCAGGGGAGATCTCACTGAGGGGCTGCATGGCCCCCCAGCCTTCACTCCAGGGTCCTACCCTACCCCCAGCTCTAAGAGAAGCTGAGCATTCCATATGGAACCCCACCACCCTCCCTTTGCCTAACCAAGGGTTCTTGAAAGTGTTTCTCCAGACAAGCTGCTCTTTCTCTACGTCAGTGCTGCTGCTTTGCCTTGTCTATATGTAAAATTAGCAAAAGCCTACTCCTTAAAAATGGAACTGTGTGTTTCTTCTTCCAGTCACTACCCATGAATGACTCCTACTTTTCTATTTTCTAGTCAGACTCCTTCACACTGCATCTACCTGCTAGACCAGTCCCCACAAGGGTCTTCCAGGCTCTGTGCCTCCCCACTCCTCCTCCTTCCATGCCATATCCTATTCCATCCTCCAGGCCTCCCCCATCCTAGGTCCCAATCTCCCAAACCAGACACCCAAGTGCCATTCCGATCCCTCCCTCTCCCTGCCAAGACTAATCACCAACTCCTATAATTGTTCCTCTGAAATAGCTCTGCTTGGGCCTCACCTGGACAATCTCCACAGCTGTCTTCCCAGCTTCCACCCTTTCCAGAGCACCCTCCATTCAGCAGTAGTGACTCCCCTGCTTATGATCCTGCAATGTCTCCCTTCTGCCCATCTTCTCAGGCTGGTATATGGGACCCCTCCACGAATCAGCTCTTTCATGTATTAATTTATGCATTCATTTAATTTTCTGAGCAGCTACTATGTGCGAGGGACTGGGATACATTGGAACAAAAGACCGGACTTTGAGGGAAAGCAAGTCAGTTAACAGCTGGACAGTAGGAGCCCATGAGGGGACAACAGAAACAGAGAGGAGGGGACTGAACCCAGTTTGAAGGGGGCTTGTGAGGGAAGTGGTTGCTTCATAGCCACCCTGCCTCCAGCCACTTAAATTACCTTCAATTCCCAGGATGCATCAAACTACTTTTTGTCTGGGGACTTTGCAAACCTGCTGAGAACCTCCACCCCCACCATCCTTTTGGCAGACTCCTTTCAGTCTTCATGATCTGCTTGAACCATTTTGTCCTCTGTTGAAGCCTCTGCCTACAAGTTGAGCTATTGGTCCTGCCTTTAAACCCACTAGCCTCACAGAGACCTCATTTACAACACCCATCTTATACAGCTATCATTTTAACTACGCTATTTCTGAGAAATGAATTGCCATCTTGGCTTTATTTTCTGCTGCTATAGACATATCAGTGAATGACACACATGTCCCTGCACACTCTCTGCAACTCCCACCTCCACCAAGAAGGAGCCAGCCTTTCCTCTTTAAAGCTCTGGCATCTTGCAACCTGGGGTGATTTTGGACATGCACAGATACACAAGTTATTGGGCAGTGTCTAGAGCATCTGTGAGGTGGAGAGCCTGGAAGACTCCTGTGGGAAGTAGTCCAGCAGGCTGTCACAACTGAGTAGGGGCTGGGGTGGCTACAAGATCTGACAATTAAGTTTGCAGGCTTGCCATCATCCACTTACATTGGCAGCATTGTTCAAACAACTCAGTAAGTTTTCATAACTGAGTGTATAAAATGTATACAGTGTCTTACATCTATGTTCGTGTAGATGTGTGGCTGTGTCTTGCTGAGTGGAGTTCATTATTGTTGTTGTGTATTTTGTGTGCCATTGTGAGAATCTTGGAGCTTGAATTAGAGCAACAAGCAAACATTAAATTTCTTGTTTAACTTGGCAAGAATGGAAGCGAAACCAGGAACATGTTAACCCAAGTTTATGAGGATAATGCCATGAAGAAAATGGCAGAGTACAAATGGATTGAATGTTTTTCTGAAGAGAGAGAAAACATCATTGATGAAGAGAGGTCAGGGTGTTCAGTAACCAGCAAAACAGACAAAAACATTGCAAAAATTTGTCAAATTTTTGGGCATCAAAACCATCAGCTAATGATGAGAAGTATAGCAGACCAAGTAAACATTGATAGAGAAACAGAAAAAATCTTGGCATAAGAAAGGTCTTTTTTCCTTCTGGGTAGATGCCCAGTAATGGGATTCCAGGATCAAATGGGAGGTCTAGCCTGAGTTCTTTGAGGATTCTCCATACTTCCTTCCAAAAAGGTTGTATTACTTTGCAGTCCACCAGCAGTGTAAAAGTGTTCCCTTCTCTCCACGTCCATGTCAGCATCTGCAGTATTGAGATTTTGTGATGTGGGCCATTCTCACTGGGGTTAGATGGTATCTCAGGGTGGTTTTGATTTACATTTCTCTAATAATTAGGGATGATGAGCATTTTTTCATATGCTTGTTAACCATTTGTCTTCTTTAGAGAAGGTTCTATTCATGTCTCTTGCCCATTGATATATGGGATTGTTGGCTTTTTTCATGTGGATTAATTTGAGTTCTCTATACATCCTAGTTATCAAGCTTTTGTCTGATTCAAAATATGCAAATATCCTTTCCCATTGTGTAGG
>CAUYRH010135929.1:0-30159 GCA_963574655.1 Perodicticus potto | reverse complement strand
TTCATTGATGAGGCCATTAGCAATGCTGATGTAGCCATCATAGAGCAGCTGGCTAATGATCAGCTTGTACAGCTGCTGGCGGTCCTTCAAGCCCACTTTGGTTCTGTACATCTTGGAGAAGAGAACAATTTCTCTGCCAGCTGCAAGAAGGGAGAACAGGTGGATGGTAAAGAGAGGCATAAATCACAGAAGCAACACAGGACTCTTTGGTTACACTTAATCTTACACAACTAAAATCTCATCTCTATCCACTGCAATATCTTTGATCAGTGATCTCATTTCTCGGAGCTCAGATACTTCATCTGTTAAGTTACTGAAAATTAAAAAAGATGGTGCACATAAGCATTGAGCACAGTGCCTGGCATACAGAAATTCTTCAAGGCATGCTAGCCAATATTTACAGGAGAACCCTTATCAACTTCTTTTCTCTGCCAAACTACCTACTGGTACTTTTTATTCTTTATTGCTATCCCAGAACCTTCTATTTCTTCTGTTAATTAAACACTGACTGGTATTTCCAAAATGCCTGACAGGTGCTATTCTGCCACTATCCAGACTACTGTTTCCACTAGCTGAGTTGTATGCTTACTAATGTCTGTTATGTTCATTCTTAAAACCTGTTTAGTGGCAATTAAGCTTGTTATTGTAATTATATAATTTAGATAGTAAATCAAAATATGAGGGCAAAAAATGCTATTGTACTATGAAAAGCAAACCAAGTTGAATGCATTGGAAAGATTCAAAGGTGAACTACTTAATAAAATATTGCCAAGTAAGATAGGGTTAAAACAGTAACAAAAATGGGGAAAAAACGGAAAAATTTGAAGTACTGTACACTCATTGATTCACAAGCATCTAAGTTCTCCTTCAGTCTTAGAAAGTGCAACAGAAACCTGTAGATGATAGTATCTGGTTTGTGCAAAAAAACAACTCTAATTGGTGGGCATGATTGGATAATTTGGTTATCAAAAATCAATGTCTATATATATAAGTATGTTTGGACAGATCAACAAAGAATAAAAGTGACCTCAGAGTTGAGTGCTTACACCCTGGGCAATACCGAAAGGTGATCATTTTAATAGCCAACACTTACTAAGCACATCCTACATGCCAGACACCGTGCTAAGCACCTTATAAGCATTAGCTCATCAAATCAAATCATTCAAAGTATTCAAATATATGTACAAGCAAAGGTACATAAATTTACACTTGTGCAGAAAACACTGGACACAATAAAGATGATGAAACCAGCTCAAAGAGCTTAGGACACCTATTCAAGGAAAACTGGCTGTGTAACTCATCCAGCTAAAGTGATTGCCAGAACTGCCCACTCCAGAGCCCAGAATTTAACCACTGAAGGAGTTCAGGAAACGCAACTCAAAATAACATGCTTTGGTATGCTGATTACTTTGAATTGAAGACCAGGGAACAGAATGCAGGCGGAGGCTTTCTCTGAGTGCCTCTTATCTGTGAGGATGAATCCTCTCCAAAAAACACAAATCACTGGGGCAGATGTTGACATCACCCATAGAGCTGACTACCCAGTCTTTTGAGGGCTGCTCTGAGACAGCTTTTATTACCAGAGAGAATTTTTATCTGCATAACAAAACTGCCTTTATTCACTGTACATTTCCTCTCCTCACCCCGCCCAAACTAGTGTTCACACTGCCCCAGGAGCCTCAAACCCCTATTCCTTTCCCTAGCTCAGGATGCTGTACAAGCTTCAATCACTTGACACTTTTTAGAAGTCTATTTTGTGGGACTCCTGTACGTAAAGATTTTTTCCCCCTACAGACAAAGTTTAATACACAGAAGAAATGAAAGATTCTGGGTTAGAATAAAAATCGCTGGAAAAAAAAAACCTGACAAGTTCTACTGTATACAATGGCCAACGTAACTTGATTAATTTCTCTGTGTCAGGCACTGTGATCAATGCTTGGTGCACCACCTTGCTTAACCTCCACGAACTCATTTAACAGTTAATTTATCGTGCGCCAATTTAATCTGTGGCCATGCATGGAGGGGAACCATTTTCCACCCCCCCCCCGCCTCTCTTCCATCTGGTGTCTTCATTCTTGCCGGCACATCACGGGGCGTACAATGGTAAGTCTTCAAAGGTGATCCAGCCCCCACTTCAACTCCCGTAGAACGTTCACTCGCCTGGCTAGCAGAAGCCTCATTAGTTATCATCCCCAATGTGCAGCCCAGGACGCCGAAGCGCGAGGACGAGGACCCGACCAGGACCACTCGGACGGAGCTGGAGGGCACCGGGGCGAGAATACGGCCCCCCCCCCACTCCAAGCGCCGCGACCGTCCCGCTGCGCAAGTGAACCACGGACCGGGTGCGCGGGCGCGAGGCCTTCCGAGGACGAGGAAGGGGCGCGCAGGCCAAGCCCGGCAGTGTGCCACCCAGCTGGCTCTCCACTCTTCCCGCGTCGCTCCAGCCCTGTCTGTGGCTTTCTAAAGGCCCCAGCCACCCTCCCCGTACACCCAGACCCCCGTACCAGCTGGTCCCGCTCCCTCGGTCTCCCGCTCTCTCCCAGAAAAATGGAGGCACGAAGCCTGCCCAATCGATCGCTCCGAGCGCACGTTTACTACGCACGCGCACAGGGTGCCACGCCGAGCGCCGCGCTATCGATAGGTCCTACTCTTCTCTTGCCCTTCCCGCCATCTTACTGGTTCGTTCACCTCCTTCGACTTTACCTCCTACGGGACAACGCTGACGTCAAGGAGGTGTTGTCTCACGGACAGATGCCCGATCTCGGAGAACACCGCGGGCTCTAAAACCGTCACGGGTCTGTCGAACCGTTGACTCCACCACTTCCGGGGTCGTAGGGAGCAAGTGCGCCTGCGCTCCGTCTGCGCGTCAGGACGTGTCTCCGGCCGCCGGCCTCCTGGTGAACCAATCATAAGGCAGCCTCTCTCTAGCTCAGGCCAATCAGCTTTCGGGCTAGAGGGTTTAACTCCTATTTAAAAAGAAGAACCTTTGAATCCTAACGGCTGAGAGCTGAGAGGACTCGGGGACTTGGATCTGAGGTTGGAGCCGGCGGGTAGACTGGGCTGGGGTGTCCCTTTCGCAGACTGCGGGGCCGCGGGCCGGAGGGAAGGAGCGCAGCGACAGGGTTCTCCCTGGTCCCTGCGTCCTCGGGCCGTGGCGGTCCCCTTTGCCCTCCCCGCACCTTTCCACCTGCTCCTGGGTGCCGGCGCCCTCTGAGATGCCACTTGTCGGCTCGCTGCGTGGCTCAGTGGGCAGGGCGCCGGCCACATACACCGGGGCTGGGTTCGAGCCCGTCCCGGGCTTGCTAAACAACAATGACAGCTGCAACAAAAACTAGCCGCGCGTCATGGCAGGCGCCTGCAGTCCCGGCTACTCGGGAGGCCGAGGCAGGAGAATCGCCTAAGCCCAGGAGCTAGAGGTTGCTGTGAGCTGTGATGCCGCCGCACTCTACTGAGGCCGACAAACTGAGACTCTGTCTCAAAAAAAAAAAAAGGCCACTTGTTATGACAACTGGCGATGGAAGGGGCTTGCTGAGTGGCGTGGGCACGCGGGGCGTGGGGGGCGATCAGGGTCGGAGACAGGTGGTCTTTGCTGTCTTGGAGTTTACGTTCTAGTGGGGGATGGGGAGACAGACGAGCTAACAAGATAACTTGCAACTGTCACGGGTGTTAAGAAGGAAATGAAACAGTGCGGCTCAACTGAGGCTATTTGGCTAGAATAGCCTGGGAAGGCCCTTATCCCGACGGGATGAGTGGGCGAATTAGTGTTAAGATGACCTCGCGGAGGTCTTTTTTGGGCTGGGACTTCTCAGCCGTCGATCTTGGAGCAGTTATGTTAGGATTACTTGAAGACCTTGTTAAAAGTATAGCCCCACCCAGGGTCCAGGAAATCGGAATTGCATAGAGATAGGACCCAGGTGTCTAATTATTAGCAAACTCTTCAGGTGATTCTTAATGTTTCGTTGAGAAGTAGTGACGCAGACTCATGCATACCAATCATCTGGGAATGCTAAAATGCTGAACCTGTTTCATTAGGTCTGGAGTTGGGCCAGAGCGTCTCCATTCTAACAGACATCTGGGAGAAGTAGGGGTAGCTACTGTCCTAGACTGTTAATATCACTTCCTCCTATCTAACCTCCTTTGTTCCTTGAATTAAACCTTTTTCAGTAGCACACAGTTCCTCGCTCCTCTCTCTGTACTATTAACCTAACAGCTTTTCAATTCAAAATAGTAGGATCTCTGGTTTGAACTGAATGGATCCTGTAAAGGTCATCTGGTTCCTGAATCTCCTTGTAGATAAGAATCACCTGAAGGGTAGTCTTCCTGGCACGCTCCCTAGAATTCTAGATCAAAGTCTTATTCCATTTTACTTGTTATTCATTTCCCTAGGAAGAAAAGTAGAATAAACTGGAACTTCTGTCAGAAGAATGTTGAATAAAAGTTCTTCGGCCTACATAGTCTCATTAGTCTGCTACGTGTAACTGTCAGGGAAAGTGAAGAAAGTATTAGAGCATATGCAAAATTAATATTTGCGTAACACAAGCATGCATTTCCTTTTTATTTTTGCTAACCCATTGTTTTTAATAAGGGCTCCAGCCTCATTAGTCCCAGTTCTGTTTTCATCTTTTCTCTGTAGAGTTGTTTGCTTATTTGTAAAATGGATGTGAAAACATGGGGATGGGGAGTTCTTTGGGATTCTAGAATTCTGAGAGCACCTGGGTGGGAAAGGTTTCTGCTTTCTCCTTAATGTTCTACTTATTTGGTAGGTTGTTGGGCCTGACTCACAGTATGGGCTTACTAAATATTATAAACTATTTTTATTATTGATTTCCTTTGTCAGTGGATTGATTTATTCTTAAATCACTGGTGTTCATGTTATGTGCTAGGCATGTTATGTTCTAGGTTTTGGGGTGGAAACAGTGAATATAGTGGGACTGCTTCCTTCTGTACTATTAACGGCTAATTATTACAAGCTAAGCTTTCATGGAACTTATTTCTGTGCAGAGTATGAGCAGGCTGGATATCTGACTCTGGAGAGACAGGCAGTAAACAGATGCACATGATGTTCATGTCAGACATTAAAGATTATGAAGAAAAATAAGGGAGAGATGGTTTTGGAGGACATCTGATCAGAGACCTCAGTGAAATGAAGGACTGAGCTGCACACCTGGGGGAGGAGCCTAATAGGTGGAGGGAGCAGAAAGTGCAAAGTACCTTTGGCAAGGGACTTGTTTGAGAAAGGAAAGGAGCCTTGTGCGGCTGGTGTGCAATGGACGAGGAGAGGAGGTGAAGTCAGAGTTGGTTGGGTCCACATTGTGTGAAACTTCATAGACCGGACTGTGCAGGTAGGAGTTTGAATATTTTTGCTTCAGTTGGGGAGTCATGGGAGCTTTTGAACTAAGGACCAACACTTGTTTGAGATTCCTGGCTTCAGGGCTGAGAACAGACCATCCCGTGACAAGAATGGAAGTGGGGAGGGAATTGGGAGCCTGTCAAAAGCAATCTAGGAGAGAATAGTGGTTTGACCAGGTGGTGGTAGTAGAGGAGGTAAGTAGTGATTTTGAAGGTAGAGCCTACAAAATAAGCTGATGGATTAGATGTGGGGTTTGAGAGAGAATAAGGATTGTTCCTGAGCCACTGGCAGGATGGATTTGTCATCAACTGAGATGGAGACATCTCTGAGAATAGATTTGAGGTGGGAGTGGAGAGGGACCAGAACTTCAGTTTGGGACATTGAGGTGCCTCATCAATAACCAGGCACAGATGTGTATAATTTAGGAAATTTAAGTTGGAAGTTAAGGGGAGAGGTCTGGGCTGGAGAGGGATGTTTGGAAATCATCAGCCTGTGCACGGTACACGTTGAAAGCCAAGAGACTGGATGAACTCACATAGGGAGTGAGTGTAGATAGGGAAGTAGTTGTAGGCCTGAACTCAGGGCATACTATGAGCAAGGAGAGGAAAAGTGCAGAGGAGAGAAGAGGTTCTGTTTTGGTGTGTTAGCATTGAGATTTCTGGCAGATATTTCTGTGAGACCCTGAGTAAATAACTTGGATACCTGAGTCTGGCAGTCAGAGGAGAGGTTACGGCAGTGGATGCATTTTTAGTTATCCTAATAAGATAGTGAGACCCAAGGCATTGGATGATGTGGGTCACAGCAAATGGTGTAAAGGAGAGGTGGAGGGTCCAAGGACTCATTCTTGGGTCACCCCAGACACAGATTGGGAAAAGATGAAGTGGATACAGCAAAGTAGGGTAAGACAGGACAGATAGTGAGGTGGGAGCTAAAGCTGGAAGCTAAGTGAAGGAGCTGTAAGACATGGTCATCAACCTTGCCACATTCTGATGAGAACACCAGATGAAGACAGATTTGAGCGCTGGACCTGGCAACAGTAGGGGTCAGCCATGGGCCTGGTGACTGTGGTGAAGCCCAGTGGGAGTGGACTGGGGTGGTGGTGGTAGGGATGACAAGTATAGTAGTTTTTCTGAGCTTAGCTGTTGGAAGGGGAGATGAGATGGGGTGGTGGCTTGGGACAGTCCTAAAAAGGACTGTTAAGGTAGCAGCAGCACCTGGATGGGAGGGACTGTTGAAGAGCAGCGGATATAGCAGCCAGATGAGTCTGTCGAGGAGTGAGGTCCTGAGTGTTCAGGATGGAGGGGTTGGCCTGGTAGGAAAAACCCCACACCTGTACATCCTGTGTCAGGTGGGAAAGCTCTCCATCCCCCATCTGCTTCCTTTGGACAAAAAGTGTGAAGTCCTGTGTGTAACTCCTCGGTTGTGCAGGCCTTTTCATCTGAGAACTGTCACTCTATCTAGCAACAGCACTTTGAAGCTGGTGGTATTTTTTAAATTAAAGGTTCTTTTTTCTTTTCAGGCATCATGGACAGATCAAAAGAAAACTACATTTCAGGGCCTGTTAAGGTAAATTGAGTAATGTCTATAATCACATGGAGACTGGAATTCTCACCTTTTCTTTGCCTTGTATATTTAGATCCCCTGTTACCTTCTGTTTATCAGTTACTCAGTTGGCACTCAGTAACATTCTGCTGATTCCGAATTGTAACTCTTTTGTTCTGCCTTGTCTTACAGTTATTTAAATATCTACACTCCTCCATTGTATGCAGGATAATACTAAACTACCCCAAAGACGCCCAAAATTTATCTATACTTTCTTGCATCAGAAATGAACCTTTTTGGCATATATATATATATTTTTTCTGGTCATGACTTAGGGAGTGATAAAACCAGTAGTGGATAAATGTCAAGTGGCATTTTGGAGAACTTTTCTTGAGAGCCCACTTTGAGCCAGATTCTGTTAGAGGCGGAGATTACAGTGATGAAAAGCACGTGGTCCCTGACTGGTGAGGAACTGAGAGCCCCTGTGAACGAATACCAGGCCTTACTATACGGGTCCTTTGCTGGGAAATGCTTGGGACCAGAAGTGTGTTTGGATTTTGGAACATTTGCATTATATTTAATGGTTGAGCATCTCAAATCTGAAAATCCAAACTGCTCCAGCAGTATTTCCTTTTGAGTGGCGTGTTATTGCTCAAAAAGTTTCAGATTTTGGATTTCTTCATTGGATACTTGTCTATTTAGGGCCCTTAATAGCCTTGAGGAGGAGTGCTTAATTCAGATGAGGATAGGCCTGGAGTCCAGGAACGCTTCTCTGGTTTTTAGCATTTAATATGTGTGGACTACTGAGGCAATGCTCTAAAGCAGTAGTTCTCAACCTGTGGGTCGCAGCCCCTTTTTAACAATGAAAATACCTTGTGGTATTAGGAGGGTTGAGAACCACTGTTCTAAAGATTCATTAATAGAAGTAACTCCTAGATTTTTTTTTCCCTTGTAGGAAATTAGCATGAGGATATACATATTAGGCTCGGTGCCTGTGGCTCAGTGGTTAGGGTGCCAGCCACATGCACTGGGGCTGGTGGGTTCAAACCTGGCCGGGCCAGTTAAACAACGATGACAACTGCAACAAAAAATATCTGGATGTTGTGGTGGGTGCCTGTAGCCCCAGCTACTTGGGAGGCTGAGGCAAGAGAATTGCTTAAGCCCAAGAGTTTGAGGTTGCTGTGAGCTGTGATGCAATGGCACTCTACTGAGGGCGATATAGTGTGATTTTGTCTCAAAAAAAAAAAAAGGAAAAAGAATATACCTATTACTTGGTTTGGGCTTGGTTTTATTTATTTAATGTATATAATTTATCTTTTTAAATTTATTAAGTCATAAACCCATAGATTATGTATGCAATAATGCACTTATGGGGTTCTGGGTCTGGTTTTAGAAGTCTCCCTCTTGAAATAAGTGGATGCTTACACTTTTTTATTGGTTAGAAGAATAAAATAACCACTTTGAAAATGATGCCTTGAGTCACTGTGTTTGATTATGAATTCCTATGATAACGGTCATTTGAAAAAGTTATTCTGCATTTAAAATGATTTTGTCACTGCCTCTGTTGTGGGTGCTGTGGTAATTTCAGAAGTAATGACTCTGTATTTAGAAGTCTTCCATCTTTTTTGCAAAGTACTTTTACCAGGGAGCTGTTTGTGGCCCTCTAGGCTCCACTTTCCAGCATTTGCCCCCATGATGGGCTGTAGAAGCTGAAAGAAATCTCACCCCTACCCCATTTTGGTTTGATTAGCACAGGCTTTTAGCTATTTAAGCTTGTAATATATGACTTAGAGGTATGCAAACAATATATCTTAGTAACAAGTTTTTTAAGAGCCTACATTTATTTCCTTTCTGTCAAAGTTCTTTTTTGCTCATGTCCGTGTTGTAAGTACTTGGAAAATGAAACATTGGTTAATAATCTAGTGTAAACCAAAATTTAGGCTGCTTTCTAAAACTACTTATCTTGAAGATAACCATTGTTGGATATTTTGATGTATTTCTTTGAAACTTTTTTCTAAACATGTATTATCAAAGAAATTTCAAAGTAGTTGGGATTATGATATAAAGTTTTTGCATTCTAACTCTTTGCTACATAACAATTTAGGAGTAGGAGAGGAGGGTAAAACAAGAACACTTGGGGTGAGGAGTTGGAGTTGGAGGTGCCATTTGGATATTCCTTTCAGCCACATACTTGGTATATTCTCTGGAAGTGCCAGGATAGTTTTTTTCCTTCTACCTCTTTCATTATTTTGTCATGTTAGAGAACAAACTTTGTGCGATTTTCAAAATATTCATCTTTCATCAAGATGATAAAGTTCATTTTCCTTTCCAACTTAGGCTACGGTTCCACTTGATGGTCCAAAACGCGTTCCAGTGACCCAGCAGTTTTCCGGTCAGAATCCATTACCTGCAAGTAGTGGTCAGGCTCAGCGGGTCCTGTGTCCTTCAAATTCCTCCCAGCGCATTCCTGCTCAAGCACAAAAGCTTATCTCCAGCCACAAACCAGTTCAGAATCATATGCAGAAGCAATTACAGGCAACCAGTGTACTTCATCCTATCTCTAAGACACTGAATGACAACCAGAAGGGCAAGCAGCCCCAGCCAGCAGCACCTGGTAAACTAGCTTTTTAAGACTCATTAGGTGTTGTAGTTGTTGCTAAAAACCTAGACTTGCATTACATCGTCCTGCATTTATTGTAGCTTTTATATCTGTTGAGGACGGGGAGGCAACATGATGTATAGGTTGAAGTAACAATTCTACCATGGGCCAGACCTGAGCTAAAAATGCAAACCTGATCCTCGCCCTCTTGGAAGAGTTGAGCAACCAGGGGGGACACAGTACTGACCTGGGTCCTGCTGACTGCTTATTACAGGGTCCAGGTCAGTGGTTCTCAACCTGTGGGTCACGGCCCCTTTGGACCATATTAAACGTTTGCGGCATCAGGAAGGTTGAGAACCACTGGTCTAGGTAGAGGGTGCTTGTAGCAGGTACGTTTAGGGCACTGAAGTTTCAAAGTTTTGGCACGTGAGGGGAAATCCTGATAATTGGATGAACTGATGCAGGCTGAGGCGAGGTCACCGTAGGCACAGCTGGCTGTGTTAAGAAATGGGATTCATTTCTGTAGCATTGGGAAGCTGCTGAAGGTATTTTTGAGCAGAGAAGACTGCTTTGCCTTTCAGAAATCTTACTGTGGCTGTATTGAATAAATTTGGAAAGTAGCAGTGCTGGATTCAGGAGTACCAGACAGGCAGGAGGTTGAGGTCAGAGACGGCAGTGACCTGGATTCATGGGTGTTGTTTACAAGCTGTTGAGTGGTTATAGCAGTCTCTGAGATACGTGCTTCCTCATCTGCATCTCATTCAATCCTTGTAACTACTTTATGAAGGTTATACTCAGTTTTAAGGAGAGAAAGCTAAGACTCAGAAGCAGGCAATTCATCCAGAAACATGGCCAGGAGGGAGAGGTGCCGACAAATTTGAGAGCTTTTTCAAGATATAGACTCAGTAGAACTGGACACTAGATTATCCTGAAAGATGGGTGAAAAGAAGTTAGGGATGGTGGTTCTATTGACATTAACTAAGATAGTGAAAAGCGAGGGGAAGGAAGCCAGTCTAGACCTGCATTCAGATATCCTGAGGAGAGCATACAGTGCTGTCAGTGTGGAGGGTGGAGATAGACAGATGGGGAAGAAAGACCCTGTGTGCTTCTGTGCCTAGTGGAATGGTACAACTGGTTTGCCAGCTATTTTGCTGAATTGGTGTCTTCTATTTCCATATTGGCAGCAAACGTGGAGGAGGGTGGCTGGCCGGCTTACAGTTTGTTATGTGCTGATCTGTACGCAGCACACAGGCAGCTGGCTGGCCTGCCTGGTTGGGGGAAAGGTGATGAGGCGGCAGCAGCTTGTCATGGATGAGATTAATAATTCTGCCATAAAAGCTCCTCTTTAGGCACCCAAGGCTTCAGGAGAATATGCACAACCTTAAAATTATTGGAGGAAGGCCTAGTGATACATATCTCCATCTTTATTCTAGAAATTCTGTAAAGATGACACATGGCGGGTTGGGTTAGGATGTAGTAGTTCCTTTATAAAGAAAGCTAAAACACAGATTCATCATTCTTGACACACCATTGATATTTGGCGACCATTCTTTGACTCATTTCTATTCTCTGCTTTTTAGCTTATTCTATAAAGTTATCCTAAAAGCAAGTTTTTTAACTTATTCCACATAGGAAATAAGCTTGAGGAAGAAGTGACATCAAAACAGAAAAATGAAGAATCAAAAAAGTAAGCTTTTTTACTTATAAAGTTCTGTACTATTCTAGGATATTCCATTCATTGCAAGTTTAGTTATGAGAAATCTTAGAAAGTAGGTTTTTATTTTCATTTAGAAGATATGTTGGATCAGCGCCTGTGGCTCAATGGGCTAAGGCGCCAGCCATATACACCTGAGCTGGTGGGTTCGAATCCAGCCCGGGCCCGCCAAACAACAATGACGGCTGCAACCAAAAAAAAAAAAAAATGGCCGGGCGTTGTGGTGGGCGCCTGTAGTCCCAGCTACTTGGGAGGCGGAGGCAAGAAACTTGCTTGAGCCCAGGAATTGGAGGTTGCTGTGAGCTGTGATGCCACGGCACTCTATCCAGGGTGACAGCTTGAGGCTCTGTCTCAAAAAAAAAAGTTTCCAGATTTCTCATTTTTTAAAAAAGAATTTTGTATAATGATGAATTTTACTGGGACTTAGTTTTTAAGATTTCTTTTGAAATTTAGAAAAAGCTTGTATGAATGTTACAGAAATCTGTAGGTGTTCTCCTCTACCCTCCGAGGTAAGCTCTACCTATGGTTTATGTATGCTTCTATACTTTTTATTCTTATACGAAAGTCAGTTTTTTAAAAACAGAATGTTGCGGCTGTATCCCTATGACTGAAAGTTTTGACAGTATAAACATTATTATGGTATCTGTTCTTTATTAGAAAGATCTGCTGAAGTATCTTCCCCAGCCATGTACTAAAAGCCTACTTCTCTCTCTGAATTGTCTGGACTCTAGAATGGAGGAGGAGCCAGGAAAGAACCCAGAGACTTTTTTCGCTTTTAGCTAAGGGAGGCTTCCTCAGAATCCAGAACCCAGCTGGCCTGTGGGTTCATACCACTTCCATTAGTAACAGCGCCAGTGTCCAACCCAGAGGGTGTGAGCATCTCTAGGGGTGGAGAGGGCAGCTGTGTGAGTGTGGCAGAGGCCTCCAGGCGGTCCTGAACCATTGCTCCGTCTGCGGTTACTTAGCCATTGTACATGTCATTGAAAGGCCTGTACTCTGAGCATAGTACAGCTGTGGGACATGTCTCAGTAAGGGCTTCACCTCTGAAAGCCCAAGATGGTTCCTGTCACTGACTCTCATACCTAATGTTGGCTGGGGAAGTCAGGACTTGATGTTTGTGGAAACTCACTGGTGGGGGTTATCTAAGGCTTAGTTCTTGCTGGGGATACATCTCAAGTACAATTTGGAATATAAAATTCATTATTTATAGAATGTGTCTATTACTTTAGGGCAAATTGTTAGAAAAGATGTGTTTTCATCACATTTTTAAAATGTTCAATTATTTTCCTAGAAGGCAATGGGCTTTGGAAGATTTTGAAATTGGTCGCCCGCTGGGTAAAGGAAAGTTCGGTAATGTTTATTTGGCAAGAGAAAAACAAAGCAAGTTTATCCTGGCTCTTAAAGTGCTGTTTAAAGCTCAGCTGGAAAAAGCAGGAGTGGAGCATCAGCTCAGAAGAGAAGTGGAAATACAGTCTCATCTGCGGTGAGTCCTCACATTAAAGCCCAGTGCCCGGCAGCCACACCCCTGCCCTTCTTTGCCATCCGTCTCCCACATTCCGTCCATTCATTCTCCCCGTGACTTGCTGCCCCACAAAAGAACTGTCTACATTTCCCATGTACCCCATGGAGGAAAAGGGGTATGTGTCCCCCGCCGGGTTATTGGGTAATAATTCTCCTGTGACTCCTCCATGCTGTGCTCATTCGTACTCTGTGTGCCTTCTTAAAAAAGTGCACAGAATTTATTTTTAGAGGACTTGCTTCATAGTACCTTAAGAAGGATTAAATTTGTTAATTTCCAAAAATTTATCTAGACTTAAGTGTTATGATTCTGAAAAATCACTTGGGAATTTAATGTTTTGTTAATGGAATAATTTACATGGCATATCTTTTTGGTGGGTAATTAAAGGGAATGACACCCTGTTTTCCAGGGGCTGCAAATAGCAGCCTGCAGGATGACTTGGGCTGGTGAAGTTTTGTTTCTCTGTTTTCTTTTTTTCCTTGCTTTCAGTATTTCCCAAATTTAAATCAGGTAGCAATATAAAATCTGGCCACATCAGGCCATGTTTCTACCTGGCAACTGGCTGGGGTTGGGCAGGGCACACAGCTCAGATGGGCTGTGCACCTCTCAGCCCGCTCCTGCCCACCCTGAGTGGCACCCATCTGGTGCTATTTTTGACCACTTCTTTTATCTGTCTCAGTGTCTGGGCGTCAAACTACTGTGGGAATGCCATGTCCTTTTTCTTAATGTGCATAAAATTAATACTCAACTGAATTTCTTCCTAAGACTAAAGCTGTCTAAAAGAAGGAAATAGTCAGAACTAAACCTTAGGTCCATTAATACTTTGAAATGCATGTAAAATATGTGGGTGAACGTAGGTTTTTTGGAATGGGTCAGTTTCAGATTCTCAAGTGGGGTTAATGAGGGTTGGTTTCATGTGAACCACCACTGGTTTTATGGGGTGGCGTTGATCTTTAGTACCTATGCTGTCAGCTCTGAAACCAGGTATGAAGTGTTTTGCCTTTGTTGCAGCCATCCCAATATTCTCAGACTGTATGGTTATTTCCATGATGCCACCAGAGTTTACCTAATTCTAGAATATGCGCCACTTGGAACAGTCTATAGAGAACTCCAGAAACTTTCAAAGTTTGATGAGCAGAGAACTGCTACTGTAAGTTTTCATTACTGTCTTGTTTAATTCCATCTGCTTTATACCCGTCCTTCATAGCGGTGTGCCTTTGTTACATTAGAGTGGGTTTTGTATTAATGGAAGGATGGCTTAGTTGTATAAAATATCCTATTTGGAAAAACCAAAAAATAATTTAGGCGTACCTCATGTACAGGTAAAGTTGATACTACGTAGAATGTTATAGCTGATGTTGTGACTGTTTTTTTCATACCTGTTTTTCAGTGGTAACACACATAGTTGCCTTGTTTTTTTTCCATAAATGTTGCTCTGGCTGGGCTCAAATTCTTCAGCCTCCCAAGTAGCTGTGATTACAAGTGTGTGTCACTGTGCCTGGCTAGAAGAGTTAGAATTATAGAAATTGTGAAGACAGAGCAGAGGGCTCCCTTATGACCCACACCTAATTTCCTATTGTCCTAACTAATGGGCCAATATTGATAAATAACTACCAAATGAAGTCTACACTTTATTCAGATTTCCTTAGTTTTTCTTGTGATTGGGTTTAGGAGTTTTTGAGAGGAAGATTAAGAGGTAAAGTGCATTCTTAGGGACATAAACTCTTACCATGACTTATCACTGAGAGTGTTAAGCTTGAACCCTTAGCCGATCTCTTCGCCTACTCGACCCTTCTCACTCCCAATCTCTGGCAACCAGTGAGCTGTTTACTGTCTCTATTGATTTGCCTTTTTCAGAATGTCATATAATTGGGATCATAATATGTAGCCTTTTTATATTGGCTTATTTTACTTAGGAATATCCATTTAAGATTCATCTGTGTCTTTTGGGGGAGTTTGACAGCTTCTTTCTTTTTGCCCTGACTCATTCTGTTGTATGGATGTATCTGTTGTATCCATTCACCTATGACAGGGCATTTTAGTTGTTTCTGATTTTTGGTAATTACAAATAAAGCTGCTACAAACATTTGCTTGCAGGTCTTTGTAGAGACATAAGTTTTCCAGCCAGTTGGGCAAATACGAGGACTGCTATGCTGGCTCCTGTAGTAAGGGCATGTGTCACTTTAGAAACTGCCAAAGTGTCTTCCAAAGGTAGCATGTACCAGCTTTGCATTCTGAGCAGTGAATGACAGGTCCTGTCCTTCCTTGTCCTCATTAGCATTTCATGCCAGTGTTTCGTGTTTTAGTCATTCTAGCAGGTGTGCAGTAGTATCTTGTTTTAATTTACAGCTTCCTAGTGACATGACGTTGAGCATCTTTCCATGTGCTTATTTGCCATCTGTATATCATCTTTGAGGTTCCTGATGAGATCCGTTGCCCTGTTTTAGTGGGATTTTTGTTTTGAGGTTTTAACCGAGGGTGAGGGGAGCGTTTGGAGATTAGGTCTCACTGTGTTGCCCAGGCAGTGGCACTTGGAATGGCATGATCACAGCTCACAGCAACCTCAAACCATGGGCTCAAGCAATCCTCCTGCCTCAACCTCCCTGAGTAGCTGGGACTCCAGGTATGCGCCATTTGAGACAGGGCTAATTTTTCAATTTTTAGTAGAGACGCAGGCTCTTGCTCAGGCTGGTCTTAAACTCCTGACCTCAAGCAATCCTCTTGTCTTGGCCTCCCAGATTGCTAGGATTATGGGCATGAGCCACTGTGCCTAGCCTGCACTTAAAGTTTAAAAATAGTTTCTTCTTTTTTTTTCTAAACAATAAAAGGCAGTATTTACACCTTTGAATCCCTATTTGTACCAGTTCTTTAGCACTGTCTTAATTCATTGCTGCTGGACCATAAATTGGTGTGTGGGGATGTAGTTGCAGCCTGTTAACAGTATCTTTCCTGTCTTTAAGTCACGTCAAACTGAATTGGCAGAGAGGACTAGGCACTGAGTCACTTCAAGCTAACCCCACTATAAATTGGTTCAACTGATTTTTGTAGACTCATGCATCACTTCTATGGAATTTGTGCCTTAAAACTGCAAAACACAATCTATGTTGGGCTTTCTTTCAGAAGACATGTCTGGTGTTAATTTGTAGTTTATAAAGTCTAACACATAGGCTTTTGATACTTTTTTAAATAGTATATTACAGAACTGGCAAATGCCCTGTCTTACTGCCATTCAAAGAGAGTTATTCATAGAGACATTAAGCCAGAGAACCTGCTGCTGGGATCATCTGGAGAGCTTAAGATTGCAGATTTTGGCTGGTCGGTTCATGCTCCATCCTCCAGGTATGTAACTTTAGAGGTTGTGGTGGTTTGGTTTAGCAAGAGCCCTGGGGTAATTACAAGCTAAATATAAAATATTTAAGTTTAGATTCTGCATTAAGTGGGGCAGGTGACTGACCCAGAAATACTTTGGAGTAATTTAGGTTTGATGAGAAACCAATGTCTGAAAGAAAATTTTATTCTGCGATCATTTCGGGCTATTTATAGTGTTCTAGGCCTAGAGTTAAAAAGATGTTAGCCTAATTCTTAATGTTCCTAGTGGCTGTTGTGATGATAAAACCAGAAGTTTGTCAACAGGAGCCTCTCTCCATTTTTAGGAGAACCACTCTCTGTGGTACCCTGGACTACCTGCCCCCTGAGATGATTGAAGGTCGGATGCATGATGAGAAGGTAGACCTTTGGAGCCTGGGAGTTCTTTGCTATGAATTTTTAGTTGGGAAGCCTCCTTTCGAGGCAAACACATACCAAGAGACCTACAAAAGAATATCACGGGTAAGACATAACTGAAAAAGATCCAGCAACTTCTGTTAGCTAACACTTGAGTATTTGTCCTGTTTGATCTCCCTAACTCATGTTTTGTGACATTTTATTTGTTGGACTCTAGATTGAATTCACATTTCCTGAGTTTGTAACAGAGGGAGCCAGAGACCTTATTTCAAAACTGTTGAAGCATAATCCAAGCCAGAGGCTGACTCTCAGAGAAGTACTTGAACACCCCTGGATCAAAGCAAATTCATCAAAACCATCAAGTAGCCAAAACAAAGAATCAAATAGCAAACAGTCTTAGGAATCATGTAGGGGGAGAAATCCTTGAGCCAGGGCTGCTGTACCATGTCAGGAACATGCTACTGAAATCTATTTTTACTATCGATGGCCTCCTTCAATCTACAGCACTACAGGAAATGTTTCTTACTGAGCAGGCAGGGCCTCAGCCTCTCTATTCAGAAAGCTCCATGTTAGTCAACGTGACACTGAAGTGAATGTAGCCATGAGAATGACACCACTTTACCTGGCTCATGGCCTTGGAGGCAAGGTTCAACTGCAGCCAGCCCTGGTGTCCTTGTAGGAGATACGCTGATTCTGGTTGTGGGGAAGTGACTATTTGTCCTGACTCGATCAGTTAAGGAGCTGTGCAATAATCTTCCAAGTACCTGGAGTGAGTGTGTAATTTATTGGGTGTCCAAGCTCAGTAAAGCTGTTGGAATTAATGTGATCCTTTTAAATGTTAGGGGTTTTATATAGATTTGTGTCTTCTCCCACGGCAGTCTCTTCGGAGTGGTCTCAGTGTGTCAGGCCTGGTTGGGTTTCAAGTCCTCCTTAACCACTTATCTCCCATGAGATGTTGTAAAATAGGAACATGTGCTACCTCCACTGCAGGACTTGGCTTGGGATATATAAGACCCATGTGTCTAAGAGCCGTTAAGGGGTTATTTTTTATTATATTGGAGTTTATGGCATGTGTGTAAACTATATATGCAAATAAATAAATCTATTTAGAGCACATAGATAATGCCTCTGCCACCTGTCCACTGTTCCCCTGAAAGTGAGCAGGAGCAGGTCTGGCCCTCTTCTGGTACCTTGGGTTGGAGTAGTTACATATGTTTATAGCTGCCAATGTCATCTGTCTGGTAAAGATGGTGAGCCTGACGGTGATGAGGGAAGGTGGACCTGTTGAACTTAGAATCAGCAGAGAAGTATGCTTTGAAGGTGACACTCAATGCAAGAGACTAGATAGCAGATATGTCAAAATAATATAGTGGCCAATACAAACATCTAAGTCCAAGTAACGAAGAGAAACCTGACATTAAAACTGATGTGGTTTGGGACAAGGGAGCTTTTGGTTCTCATAGTCTTGAGCTGAACCAACTTTTTATATTCCCGAAGTATTTCATGTACCATCCACCCACGCTGAGGATAATGCAATGTGACTGACTTTACCAGTGATCTCCCTAGACAGGGGATGTTTTCCCAGACAGTCCACTTCACCAAAGAGAAAGCTCCCTGTAGCAGCATATTACCATACTGCTCACACAGGGCTGCCCTAAAATTAGTGGAGATCACGGCCTGCCAGAAGTTGACTTAAAAAGTGCATAAACTTTAAAGAGTTTGTTACACAGGATGTAAGTTGCTCACTTCGTCAGATAAAAAGAACAGGAACAATGGTTGCACTTTTTAAATAGATCAGTTTTATTTCCCTGGTTACATAAGAACAAGGTAATACAAGCAAACTGTACTTCCTGCTGGTGAATTCACATAATGTTTTAATTCCCTGATGCTTTGCCCTCCTCATCCTCTCCAGTTTTCTGATCTGACCACTGGCCACAGAAGTGGAGTGGGGTTGGGGCTTAGCAGTATGGCTACTCGGTGTGGTTGGTTTTATTGCTTGCCCTTTTGGCCACTTCCATTATTGTTAGCACAAAGCTTTAAGGCCTTAAACCTGTGGGTGGCAGCAAATTTCCGTAGGCATTGTTGGGGGTCTGAATGGGAGACTGGCACAGAAAGTGGTTGAGGAGCTAAAGCCAACAACTGGCTTTAAACAAGAGATAGAAACGGTCTGTCCAGTGCACGGAGGAATTACTGATGTGGGGCATCTCAGCTATGAAGTACTTAGAATTAGGTCCCAGAAAGACAGTTCCACCTTTAAACCTGTAAAATCTTTTGGGCTGCTTTAAGAGAAAAAAAAAAGGTTCTATCTCCTTTTACAAAGGAGACCCTTTCCCCATCTCTCTGGAAAAGTATATGCTTATCTATGCTTTGCTTTAAACTGCACTCTTTCTGCTGGGAAAAGTTAACTGAGATGACCAACAAGGATTACAGTGGGCTAACTAGGGACCTGTCAGAGCCCAGTAAAACCAGTATGGTCAGTAAATAGTCGCTTTAGTTTTCTGTCAACAAATGTAACTTAAAGGAAGTAGAAGCTAGAAAGACAAGTGCCACTCCCTCCACCACGCAGTTGGGCAGAGTGGTCAGCTTGGATTCCCAGAATGTGGAGCAAGGTTTGCATCAGAGCAGGACCCGGAGGAAGCTTTCCACAATGCTGGATCCCATAGATGGGATGCCTTCAACTGCCTGCTGCTTCCTGCCTCATGGAGGAAGTCTCCCTTTGGGTCTGTTCTCGTCTCAGCTAGCCTCCTGACATACATGTCCTTCCCTGGGGAGAACTGGCTCTGCAGACTAATCAGCCCTGCCATCCCCCTCCCCTCCCTCCCTGGCTGCTATTTCACCATTGCCTTCACTATTTATAACAAGTGCTACTAATTTTCCTTTTCATGCACATAATTTTAGCTCAGTTAAAATGTAAGTGGAGATGTAAACACAGTTCTGGAATGTCTGAAGTTTGAGATAAAGAGTTAAGCAAAGATTGTCAGAGAAGCTAAGATGGTCTTAGTTTTATATGTGTGACAGAGTCTTCTAAATATGGGCTTGAGGAGCCAAGTGATGCCATTGCTCTTGGATAAGCTTTCCCCATTTTTACCTAGCGGCAAATAGCCCTGACCTACTTTAATGAAATTTCAGAAAAACCACCTGAGATAGGTAGGCCCCATCATGTCCAGACGGGGGTGTTTGGGGATCAATGAAACATACCAAACATTTGTTTTTCTTTCCCTGAAACAAGGGTAATGAATGTCAAAACACTGATGGTAATTTAGGTCCTGATTACACATTAAGTCTTGCTTCGTTAATTGTAGCACTGGCAGTTCTGTCCACTATTGCATACTAAGCTGCAAGCAGTTGACAAGCATCAGAGGAAGAGTGAATTTAAAAGACTCGCTAAATTAATCATTTTTAAGAACTTGAGCACAGATTAACCCCATAGAGCTTTCCCAGACAGATCCTCACCAAAGATCTTCCAGAAGGAAGATCTTGAAGTCTGTTTTGAGATGTTAACTCATTTGCAACATCTGGCTGACATTTTAGATAATGTATACAAGCTCTATGATGAGTATCATTAACAGAATTTATGAAGAAAATTTGTAATTATTCAAAAGTCTGATTTTTGCTGGCAAAGGTAAAATTGATCTATGAAGACACAGCAATTAGCTCCCTGCTTCTCCTCACCCCCCAAAAGAAATACTAAAACCCTAACATCAATCCGAATTGTGTAATTTAAAAGAAACAGGTTTCAGGGCCTACAACTGAAGAGTTCATCAAGGTTTTACAGCTGGAGGTTTAAAAAATCCTACTTTTCGAAAATACCTGACAATCAAGGGCACAGAGACTAAGGTAATGCTGATCCGCACAGGTGCAAACAGCTTGTGGATTGCATAGGCCACCACAAAGGCACTCGTGCCTGCTGCCATGTTTGATTGTACCAGTGACTCTTTAAATCCAAGTTGAAGCAGGACTGCAGTCATGTCCACACCACTAGGGGGAAAGAGGCAAAGAAAATTATAGCAAGGGATTAAATTAAACAATTGATTTGGCTATAAGATTTACACTGTTGAAAAACATGTAAGTAGCTGACTAAAGTCTTATAAAACACCTCTTGGGGTGGGACACAATTATAAGAGGGACTTTTTGCATTTATGTTCACAGCCATGATCTAATAAAAACAGGGACTTTTAACAAATGCAATCAGTGTAATCTAATTCTTTGTACACTTAATGAATCCCAAACAAACAAACCAGATTCTTAATCACATTGATACAAATACTGTTAAAACCTTACCTTGACACAACCATGTAAAATATGCCCAAGGAGATTAATGAGATCCCAATGTGCACTGACATGCCAACAGCACCATATTCCTGGAAGATCTTCCTCAGCTGCTGTGACTTGCTTTGCTTTTTCTCCTTGGTGCTGCTTACGCTGTTGCCCATTGTCTCGGGGAGTCTGCTGGCGTCCTGTGCACAAACCAGAGAAGGGGGGACACCGTAGGGCAGAAGCAGGGTGTCAGTGGGCAGCGCCGCCTTGATCCTCACCCAGGTTTTACTCTTTCCTTCCTGATGAGAGATTAGTTATCTCTTTCTTAGTGAGCTGAGTCTAACGCCAATTTTGTTACCTAGTGCAAGGACAGGCTTGAAACTAGGTATGGCCACTAGAATGATGGCCCTGAAGTCCTAATCTCCGGAACCTGTGGATATATGGCTTTGTAGATATGATTATGTGTAAGGGAGAGCCTCCTGGATTATCTGGGTGGGGCTGCTGATGACAGGAGTCTTTAGCAGTGGCACAGAAGCAGAGCCGGAGTTTGGAAGGTGCTATGCCCCCAGCTACTGAGGAACGGCCACGAGACGGAATGTGGGTGGCCTCTAGAAGCTGGGAAAGGCAGGAAGAGGTGGCTCTGGACAGAGCCAGCCCTGCTGACACCTGGGCTCTATTTAGTGCATTAAGACCCATTTTGGACTACTGACCTCCAGAACTCTTAAGATAATGTGTATCGTTTTAAGCCATCTGTCATTACAATAACTAAATCATGACGGCTCCTATCCTTGGGGACCACAATGACACTTTATCAAGCACTTTCTGAGCCAGGCTGTCCTCCGATGCTTTCTGTCTGCTGTCCCTTTCATCCCCGTCACCTCTGAGGTAGCTCCTGTTGTTTCCTCACTTTACAGAGGAGCAACACAGGCTTGGGAAGGTCAAGTAACTGGCCCAAAGTCACCAAGACAAGAGGGCAGGTCATCCGAGTCCACAGCCCAAGCACATGTCAACCATACTAGATTGCACACAAAAAGGGTAGTGGGTGTGAAATAAAATGAAGCAAAAGCTATGGGATATTTCCTTAGCAATCAAGATTTACACCTGAGATCTGACACTGATAAGGGAGGCTGATTCTCAGGCAATACACTGACCCGATGCACAGAAATAGTTCACTGCATGTGGCCTCTGTTTGGTGAGCACCTGCCATGCCTGGAATGTCTGGGAGAAGCAAAAATCCCAACGACACTCAAAGGGAAAACCCTTCTCAAGAAGAAAGCACCATTAGGTTTCTGTAAGGATGGTACTCAAGTCATGTCAGCAGGTCAGCATCTGGCCCTGCAGCTGGGCTGCTGCTTGTCTGTATTTTTAGAGGCAGCATTTTCCAAAAGACTTGAGGAAAACACACAGTGTCCTCAGCAGAAGTCCCTTCTAGCAAGCCAGAAGCTGAGCTCACACCTTAGAAGCATAATTTACTAAAAACCCTGACAACCCCATGACGAGAGTACCTCTACACTCTCATTTTGACATATGAGAGATGAGGTTCCCATCACTCCCTTTGAGGGGAGTGATGAGCTGACTGGCAGCTAGAACTGGTGACAGGACTGGTCCCCACCAGGCCACACAGCTTCCATGATACTCAGTAGGTTCTCCTTTATGTCCTGCAAGAGTGACGATTCCTCAAGGAAGACGCCTGCCCAGAACTGGGCTCTGAGGGGGAGGAAAGAAGACTATCGCCAGCCTTCTCATTGGCCGGCACATGTGGCCTCCCCTTTCCTCCCAGCCTTTGATAGCTCGGCCACCCCTAGCCAGGAAGACTGCTGAGCTCCCACATTCTTTCTGATAAACAATTCCCCACCCACGTCTCAGCTGCAGGGAGGCTGCAGCCGGGCAGCCGGCAGTAGCTGATAGGACAGCCACCCTCACACCCCACTTGATACCCAGCCCAACCAACTTAACTACCCCAACTCTGCCCATTCCCCAGACCCAGCAGAGCTGTCTCTGCTGAGGGCCCTTTTCTTCACACCCTCTATTTCAGCAAGAGGCCTTTTGGCCAAAAATAAAATAAAATAAAATAAAAAGGCAGCCAGTTTTCCGGCTACACAATGAGCAGCCCGCTGCAAGGCCATGGTGGGACCGACCCATGCAGACAGGCAGGCAAGCTCCTGTCAGTGGGCACCATACCTAGCTCCTGAGAATCCCTAGTGACACACGCAATTTTCTTTTCCCTTGGTATAAAGAATTCTCTCTAATCACTGTGTGACATGCACTTTTCTTCCTAATCCTTGAGGAGACTAAAGAAAATAAATTTATGAGGGCATGGCTTGCAAGTAATGAAAAAATTTCAGATGTGAATTTCTTCATGAAATATTACTGTAAGTAGTTTCGATGTGGTAGGCACTGCCCTGGACACATGTAACATCATCACTCTCTGAATATACTCAACGTGTTTTCATCTGTGTGTGTGAAAGACAGAGAGAGGGAGAGAGAGATGCCCCCCTCCCAGTCTCTAACACTTACTACAATACAAAAGGCTCTAATAGAGAAGGGGCAGGAAGATTTAAAGAATGAGCCAAAGACCTTGTCCATAATTGATCCCAATGTTTGAAGTGGCACCTGCTTTCATTCAACTGATAAATAATATTAATAACAACCACTATATTGGGTTCACTTTGTACCAGGCACTGTTCTGAGTACTTTGAAAATGTTAATTCATATAATCCTCACAACGACCCCATGGGACAGGGACTACTGTCATCCCCACTTAATAGAAGAGGATCCCAGAAGCCCAGAGAGGTTGCATAACTTACCAACCTTCAGCTTTAACTTGCTTATTCATGATCTACTCTGTGCCAGGCACTGTCCTGAATGTAGGGGACACAGCAATGAACAAAACTGACAACCTGCTTCCCCACCAAGGAGGCTACAGTCTTGTGGGAGGAGAGGGACAATAAACAGGTAAAGTCTCAAGGCTGCTACCTTAGGCAAGCGCAATGCAGAAACAGCAAGAGGGGAGAGGGGCACGTGGGAGGGACGCTGTAAGTTTCCAGAAGGCCAGGAAGGTTCACGAAGGTCTTCCTGAACAGGCAGCACTGGAGCCAGGACTGATGCAGATGGAAAGACACAGGGCTCAGGGGAGCATGTCATTTGCCTTAGAGCCACCTTCCCTGCCCCCATAAGTGGCACAGTCAGGACTCAGTTCATTTACAGGTCATCAATCACGTTAAGTGAAAAAGGCAGGATTCTTCTGTGGCTTTTCCTCTCTGGATTACAGAGCGACCCCTGCTGAAAGCGGAGGTGGGTGTGTCTCTCTGGCAGAGACCCCAGTTGGGCAGCTCTGCACTCTGGCTTCTTTTTTTTTTTTTTTTGAGACAGAGCCTCAAGCTGTCGCCCTGGATAGAGTGCTGTGACATCACAGCTCACAGCAACCTCCAATTCCTGGGCTCAAGCGAGTCTCCTGCCTCTGCCTCCCAAGTAGCTGGGACCACAGGCGCCCACCACAGTGCCCGGCCATTTTTTGGTTGCAGCCATCATTGTTGTTTGGCAGGCCTGGGCTGGATTCGAATCCATCAGCTCAGGTATACGTGGCTGGCGCCTTAGCCCGTTGAGCCATAGGCGCCGAGCCGCACTCTGGCTTCTTAATGAGGGCCGTCAGGAACAGCCGGCCGGTGAGGTGCCAACCACTAGCCAAAGCCTAGACCCTCTTTGCATCTGCTCCCAGCCCTGCTGGGGAAGAGTTTTCTCAGGGAGATGAGGATCTTTTGTCTGAACCTCTTGTGAGGTTCTCATCCCACTTGCATTCTGACCATCTATCAGAGAACAGGAGAAACAAGGGCAGTTCACGGGGACCTGGGGCCCCATGACTGTATTTCTTTACTATGATTATAATAATTGCTAACATTAAGATGTACCAGATAATGCAAACATTATCTCGTTTTACACGCACACTTTATGAAGTGTCAATTACTAACATTCCACGTTACAGAGGAGGAAACTGAGACAGAGAAATGAGAGAATGTGATCGAGGCCACAGAACTCGTAAGTAGAGGCAGCAACGTGGAGAGTCTGAGACCACACTCATCACCACTGTATACACACAGACACCTGCCAATACAAACAAGTCAAGAGAGCATTCCAGATTACAGAGAAGATCCACACCCACGGGGAGAGAGGGGGCCAGTGGAGGCATGTGAGGTATCGCTGGTGGTCAGGGAAGGCTTCCTGGAGGGGAGAAACAGTTGGGCTGAGCCCTGAAGAATCACCGGGAGACAGCCTGGGCACAAAGAGGGTGCCAAAATTGTAAGGATCCCAGACAGGTCCTACGTGTCACCTGTCAGACGGAGAGGAGGAGGCAAGCAAACAAGTTTCTCCATCTGGGCAGGAAGCATGGTAAGGTCTCCCCAACTTACAGACAAACTACAGAATGTTTGGGGAGCGCTGGCTGGGGGCCTGGCACTGTAATGAGGCCTGCAACAGCTCAGGGATTTGCCCCAAACTCTTACCGGGGAGGATGCTATGTTTAGCCCTCTGAAAGGTCAGCACACAGGCTAGCAGTGCTTGGTCTGAGGTCACTGAGCCAGTAAATAGAGGGGGGGCGCCCACACCCAGGCAAACAAAGGGACTCCAGTGGCTACGCTGTAAGCGCTGATGTGTGGATGTACTGGCTTGTCATTACTCTATCTCCAGACTTCCGAACTTACTATTTTAGAGACTCACTTAAAAAAAAAAAAACTAACAAAAACTGATAGATTTTTATAAAGTAAAACTTGTATAACTGTTCCGAATGGAAACCAGTTTTCACTTAGTATTCACGGAAGGAAACCAAAATGAGATGTAAACACAAGTCTGAGCGCGTTGGAAAGAGCCTGTTCTTCCAGTCTCATAAAAAGGGGGCAGCAGCCGGCTGGGCGGTATTAAAGCTGCCGCCGCCGCTGCTCTGCGGCCCAGTGAGGCCGCCGAACTGGACAGCGAAGGCCACACGAGAAGTTCACACCGAGTCCAGGCCCTACCTCCGATCCTGTCGGCCGAAACTGGGCGTTCTGCCGGAAACTGTGACCTTGGGACCCGCGCCCTACCTTCTGGAGCCTCAGTTTCTCTGCTGTCAATAGAGAGGATCGCTTCCTTGGCTTGTAGAGATTTGGGGTTTCGGGACTCCGGAAGTGCTCCGTCTCCGGCAGCTGCAAGTGCAAGGCTGTCCTTTCCGCGGAGGTGGCGAGCCCCTGGCACAGCGCTCCGCGCACCTGGGGGCCGAGGCGCCCGCCCCGGGAGCAGGGTGGGGGTGGGGAACTTACCTGGCGGCCGCGGCAGTTCCCGCCCGCCGTGCGCAGCAGCCGGTAGTCTGGCCCGGGCCGAAGCAGGGCCAGGGTCAGGGGCGGCGGGGCGCGGGGGGTGGCGGCGCACAGGAGCCGGGTGGCGCAAGGCCTGACCCGGGCGCTCACCCTGACCGCTGGGCCCAGCAGTGCCAGCAGCCGCGCCATGATGCGCTGCGAGGGTTCGGGGCAGGCGCGGCGGAGCGGAGAGGAGCCTGTGGCCCCAGCGGGATGGGTGGATCCAGAGCCGAGAGCGCCCGCCCGGTTCCCGCCCTTCAGGCGACTGCGGGGTGGGCGGGGCCGGAGCCAGAGCCAGGCGCGAAGTGGGCGGGGCTGGATAACGTGAGCACACTCTCTTGGCTTATCACTAGCTCCGCCCCTCAGGAGCCCAATCCAGCGCGGTGGGCGGGACTGGAGCACTTGTGCACACCCACTTGGCTCATCTCTAGCTCCGCCCCTTCAGAGCTCGAGTCCTGCACGGGGTGGGCGGGACCGGAGACCCGCGCCCCTCCCTAGTCTGCTCACCAGCCCCGCCCCCGTGAGGTGAATTTTTTTTAGGTCTTTTCAGGGTCTTGGGCTTCCAAACCGTGGGGTGTAGTTGGTGGGGTGTTTTATTCTTCGAGCACAAAGGTGGGCCTAGGGCTACGGAGATTTTCTACTTAAAGAAGTGAGTGAGGGTGTGGGGGGAAATAATGTAATGAAGAATAGTAAAATACATGTATTTAAAAAAAAAAAAGAAGTGAGTGAAATCTGAAAAATTTATAGATATGCTTACCTCTTAGCTCCAAAGAAAAGCAGAAATACTGGGGTTGACATTAAAGTCCTCAGTCTAATGACCCTCATACATTGTTGTGTTGACATGTGTACCCACTTTGGAAAATAGTTTGGCAGTTTTCTGAAGAAGTTAAACACACACTGACCCTATAATCCAACAATCCCAGCTTCTCTGCAGCTTCTCAAAAGAAGCAAAGATCAGGCTCATTCAGACATTAAAGTATGAAGACACTAATGTTCTTAGCAATTTTATTCGTATTAGTCAATAACTGGGAATGTCCATCAACTGGAGAATGGATAGAAAATCTGGGGCACCACCCCACAATGGAATACTATTTAGCAATGAAAAGGAACAAACTTTGATACATTTATAGCATAAATGAATCTCAAAAGCTGTTATGACAAGTGAAAAAATCTAGGCACAAAAGTCACCTGTTGTGTATGTATGATTCTACTTACATGAAATGTCCAGTATAGGCAAAACTATAGAGGCCTAAAACAGACCAGTGCTTGCCTGGGGCTGGGATTGGGAGATCTGATGGACTGCTAAGGAGTGGAGGGAATGTTCTGGAGTCAGGGAAGGATCTCAGACCCAGACTGTGAGGATGGTGGCTCAGCTGTGAAGTTAAAATTCTTGAGACTCAGCTGTGTAATATATATGTATATATATATATAAAATGTATATATATATAATGGTATAGAAATTATACCTCAATAAAGAGGTTTTACAAAGGCCTCATGATGTAACATTCTGTTGGTCAACTGCAAATCCACTCAACCAAGCTCTGACCCATTCAGAAATCACACAGAGCTCACACACATTTTAGTGTGTTTGTATTATATAAGGTGGAGTTAAGCTCCTTAAGAGGGTCTGTTGGAGGTCCTAAAGTGACCCTGAATGGCAGTGCTTCTGTTTCAGTGTCTACAAGAGAGTGAGGAAGAGTGGTGAGGGTGCAGGCTGTCAATCAAACTGACCCTACCAATCCAGCTGTGTGATCCGGGACTAGTGACTTGACCTCTCTGAGCCACAGTCTTGTCATCCATGAGATGAGGATAATACTAGGTCCCCTCATGGGCTCATTGGGACAATTCTTTGACAGAGTTCTTGGAAATGGCTGTGCTCAGTGCTTGGCACCCACCGAGGGTACATATGTTAGCTATGATGTTGGTAGCTCATCATCCAAGGACAGGGCTGCCTCCTCACAGCACCTGATCTTTTTTTTTTTTTTTTTTTTGAGACAGAGTCTCACTATGTTGTCCTTGTTAGAGTACCGTGATGTCATAGCTCAGAGTAACCTCAAACTCTTTGGGCTTAAGCGATTCTCTTGCCTCAGCCTCCCAAGTAGCTGAGACTACAGGCGCCCGCCACAATCCCTGGCTACTTTGTTGTTGTTGTTGTTGTCATTGTTGTTTAGCTGGCCCAGGCTGGGTTTGAACCCGCCAGCCCTGGTGTATGTGGCCCGTGCCCTAACCACTGGACTACAGGTGCCGAGCAACAGCCCCTGATATTGAGCCTCACAATCCCCACGCCGTTCTTGTCACCAGGTCTTTTGATTCACATAAGTACCTGCCCTACCTTCAAGGCCAATTGAGTTTGTGATTCTTGCTGTATGCTCGTCAGAGCAGAAGAAAAAGATGTTTTTGTTTTTACCCTTTGAATTTGACAGTAAATATAATACTATAGTTGTAGACTGTGCCTGTCTTTTCTTCGTCTAAAAGTGGTGAAGAAATTCTCTTTTTTTAAAACAAAAGGTATTCAAGTTGCTGCCTGGCCAAATTTGAGTCAGTTTTGTCTTGTTTTCCTATTGTATGAATTATCTTTGTGTCTCTAGAGCAGTAGCTCTTTTTTTTTTTGAGACAGACTCTCACTATGTCGCCCTTGGTAGAGTGCCATGGCGTCACATCTCACAGCAACCTCCAACTCTTGGGCTTAAGCGATTCTCTTGCCTCAGCCTCCGAAATAGCTGGGACTACAGGCGCCCACCACAACGCCTGGCTAACTTTTTTTTTTTTTTTTGGTTGTAGTTGTCATTGTTGTTTGGCAGGCCCAGGCGGGGATCGAACCTGCCAGCTCCGCTGTATGTGACTGGCTCCCTAGCCGCTGAGCTACAGGCACCAAGCCAGAGCAGCAGCTCTTGTGGGTGGTGTGTTTATTTTAATTTTTTTTCATTTTTGTGAATAGATAATGTATCTCATGGTTCAGATTTCTAAAGGTGTATACTGTGAAAAGTTTCCTTCCTATTTTAGTCACCAGTTCTGCCCATTTATCCTCCTTAGAAGCAAACACCTCATAGAGGCACATTCTGACAGATGGTTTCCATTCCTGTTTTTACACGAGTGGAGCATAATATGGACAGTGTTCTGCACCTGGACTCTCTTACTTCAAATATATTTTGGAGATGTTTTTCTGTAGCTGTACATAAAAATCTTCCTTAGCTGCTTAGCATTCGTGTTTTACGGGGTACTGTGATATACTTAACCTGTCCCCTGTTGATGGAAAGTTGGGCTGTTTCCAGTATTTACTGTCAGAAATCATGCTGCAGTGAGCCACCTGGCATGTCTGTCATTTTCCAGTTTAAATACACTCATATGATGAATTTCTCGAAGTGGAAATGCTTAATGAGAAGATATGCATATTTGCAAATTTGAAGACATGCCAAAATTGTACAGTAAGTTCTTGCTTAGCATCATTGGTAGGTTCTTGGAAAGTGTAACTCTAAGCAAAATGACATACAACAAAACCAATTTTTTCTCATCCACATTACAATAAAATGATGCTGAATGGAAATGACATTGTTCTAGGACCTGCTCTATGTCATTTTGTGTGAGGTAGCAGTTTCCAAGAACCTACCAATGACATTAAGTGAGGACTTCTTGTGTACTGTAGTAACTGACCTGGCAAGAAGACCCCTAAAGGCCCCTAACTGTTTCAGCCTGAGTCCCCGTCTGTCTCAAACCCCCCTTTTTGGTTTAATTCTGAGAACAGGTTTCTGATAAGAAAGTTCTCTGAGTTTCCTGACTCCCTAGCAATGTCTAAACACAATGATGAGAAACTTACCTCAACCTCCCTAGCCAGCTAAACAATGGTAAAAACTCACTCAAGCAGAGATTCCCAGGAAACTGAGTTTCCCAGCTACTGGGCTTTCCAAGTTGTCCCCATGGTTACTGAGTTATCCCCCTGAGCTGCCATGCAGCTACCCCCTGAGCCAACTACCTGACTGTGACTCTGCCTTGTAACCCGCCATGTTTTGCTTTTGTACATGCTTGCTTTGCCACATCAGCACAAAAAGGGTATAAAAGGCTGCCTTCATTTCTCTTAGGGGCCGTTTGCCTTTTGGGGGCAGTGGTCCGTCTGTGCAGATGTAATCACCTGAT
>CAUYRH010135928.1:0-62550 GCA_963574655.1 Perodicticus potto | reverse complement strand
TACACCTGAGCTGGCGGGTTCGAATCCAGCCCAGGCCGGCCAAACAACAATGACGGCTGCAACCAAAAAATGGCCGGGCGTTGTGGCGGGCGCCTGTAGTCCCAGCTACTTGGGAGGCGGAGGCAAGAGACTCGCTTGAGCCCAGGAATTGGAGGTTGCTGTGAGCTGCGATGTCACAGCACTCTATCCAGGGTGACAGCTTGAGGCTCTGTCTCAAAAAATAAAAAATAAAAAACAACAACATACAAACTGAGCAGTTAATCAAAGAATCAGATTCTGCCCACATCAGAGAACCAGAGAGGGAACCCCAGTGTCACATGCAAGGCAGAAATAGGTACCCCCAAGGTCCTTCCTCCCCTAAGATGCTGTGGTAGATGGAATTGAAGAGTAATATGATCATTGAATTTTTCTAAAACGGTCTAGATTGTTTATACTTTCAAACTATTATTTTTAAAAATAGACACAAACTTAGTACTCTAATGCACTGAACACTCATAAGAGGGTACCATAGTATTATTGTGAAAATAGATTTGTTCTCACAGACCCCTTCTGAAACAGAGCAGCCCCAGAGAACGGTGACTTTAATGAGCATCTTTGCTCTTTGGCTTCTGGAGTGGTGGGTGAGGCAAGTGTGTCTTTTCAGACAAAGTCACCTTGAAAGGAGTTGATGCAAGCAATGCACTCGTTCTGCCGGGGAAGAAGAAAAAGAAGTCCAAAGCCCCTCCCCTGTCGAAGAAGGAGAAGAAACCTCTGACCAAAAAAGAGAGGAAAGTGCTGCAGAAAATCTTAGAACAGAAAGAGAAAAAGAGCCAGGTATACCCCCTCTCTGTCAGGGTCTGGGCACAGCTCTCCAGAGTGGGGAGAAGTGGGAGGGGTGTCTCTGTGTCCTCCCAACATGGTCTCTGCAGCAGGCATGCTCCCAGCCAACAGAACTTTCTGGAATAAGAGAAATGTTCTGTATCTGCACGGTCCTGTACGGTAGTGAGCCCTTGAAAAGTGGCTGCTATAACTGAGCAATTGAAATTTTGTGCTCACATCTTTTTCTAATCATTCATGTTACTAATTTTTGTTCTTTAGAGCATTTCAAACTTTTCCCCCTTAATTTTACTTAAGGAAAAAGGTCGGTCATGGGAAATTCAAATGTATACAAAAGGAAAGAGAACAGGATAATGAACTCCTGTGTCTCCATTACTTACTAGTTCTAGCAACGATCAGCCCCTGGTCAGTATGGGGTCATCTCAACTGCTGGTCAAATTCCCACCCTTGAGTCATTTTGAAGCAAGTCTCAGGTATTATAAATCTATACTAGTTTCCTGGGGCTTCCATACAAATGGCCATAAACAATGGGGCTTAAAACAACAAATTTATTCTCTCACATCTCTGGAGGCCAGAAGTCCAAAATCAAGATGTTAGTGGTGCTGTGCTCCCTTACTGGGCTCTAGGGGAGGTTCCTTTGCCTCTTCTAGCCTGTAGCGGCTCTAGGTGCTCCCAGGCTTGTGGCTACAGCACTCCAGTCTCCACCTCTGTTTTCACATTGTCTTTCCTCTGTGTGTCTGTTGTTAGGACACTTGTCACTGGATTTAGGGCCTGCTCAGATGCTTGGGATGATCTCATTTTGAGATCCTGTAATTTAATTACGTCTCCAAAACCCTTTTTTACAAATGAAGTCAGTCACAAGTTCCAGGATATGGACATACTTTGGGGGGGAATGAGCACTATTCAATCTGCTATACAGAGCATTTTATCCATAAATATTTCAATTTGTATCTCAAAAAAGAGGAACCTTTTAAATAGCCACAACACCTTTAGCACACCTAACTTTTATTTAATTTCATATGTCCAGTAAATGGTCAAATTTATGGTTATCTCATAATTATGCCCCACTCATTTGTTTGGCTTTTCTTTTTTCCCTTCTAATTTATTTGTTCAAGAAACTGGTGCAGTGATAGGTGCCAAAAAAAAGAAACTAGATTGTTTGTCTTGTAGAGTTTCCTACCACCTAGATTTATTTATTTGTTTCCTAAATCAACTCACAATGTGAAGGATTTTTTACATTTTATTTTATTTATTTTTATTTATTTATTTATTTTTTTTTTCTTGAGGCAGAGTCTCAAGCTGTCACCTTGTATAGAGTGCTGTGGCATCACAGCTCACAGCAACCTCCAATTCCTGGGCTCAAGAGAGTCTCCTGTCTCCGCCTCCCAAGTAGCTGGGACTACAGGCGCCCGCCACAATGCCTGGCCATTTTTTGGTTGCAGCCGTCATTGTTGTTTGGTGGGCCCTGGCTGGATTCGAACCGGCCAGCTCAGGTGTACATGGCTGGCACCTTAGCCCGTTGAGCCACAGGCACCGAGCCTTAAATTTTATTTTAAACATGCTCGTCTGCCTTCCAAATTTCCTATGCATTAGTATTTGGATCTGGAGCCATGATTCCAACTTGGGACAGATTGGTCTCGTCCCCCTCCCTGCTAAAAGGACAATTGACAATGTCTTGAGACATTTGGGGTGTGACAACTTGGGAGTATTACTGGCACATAGGTGGGTGGAGGCCTCAAACATTGCTAAGCAGCCTGCAATGCACAAAACAACAATAAAAAATGTTCAACCCAAATTGTCAGTAGTGCTGGTCTTGGTCAGATTCAAGTTTGACTTGACAAGAAGTACACCACCCTCGGGTGCTTGTGTTTCCATCAGAAAGCACACAGGTCTCCCCTTAGGAGTCACTCATGTACAGCCCTTGGAGCTATTAATAGAGTGAAGACTCACTCTTCTCTGCATATATCTTTCTTAAATACTGCACTGTGTTTTTCCCACTGTCCTGTAGCTTGCTCTTTTTTTAAATTGGGAAATATATATATAGTAGTATGTATAAAACATATATGAGGTGGGCCCAGTGGCTCACGCCTATAATACTAACACTTTGGGAGGATCACTTGAGGCCAGGAGTTCAAGGCCAGCCTGGGCAACATAGCAAGATCTTGTCTGTACAAAAATTTTTGAAAATTGACCAGGCATGGTGCATATCACTATAATCCCACATCCTTGGAAGGCTAAAGCAGAAGGATCACTTGAGTCCAGGAGATCAAGGTTACAGTGACCTATGATTAGGCTGCTGCACTCCAGCCTGGGTGACAGAGTGAAAGCTCACCTCCTTTATTTCTTTTCTTTCTTTTTTTTTTTTTTTTTAAGGCAGAGTTTCAATTTGTTGCCCTCTATAAAGTGATATGGCATCATAGCTCACAGCAACCTCGAACTCTTGGGCTCAAGCAATCCTCTTGCCTCAGCCTCTCAAGTAGCTGGGACTATAGGTGCCTGCCACAATGCCCATCTGTTTTTAGAGATGGGGTCTTGCTCTTGCTCAGGCTGGTCTGAAACTCCTGAGCTCAAGCGATCCCCCCCACCTCGGCCTCCCAGAGTGCTAGAATTACAGGCATGAGCCACTGAGCCCCACCAAGACCTCATCTTTTTTTTTTTTGAAAGGGGGGGGTATATTTACAATTTCAAAGACAGTAAAGCAAAAATTCATGAATCCCTCACCCAGTTGAAAGAAACTACCAGCTTGGCGCCTGTGGCTCAAGTGGCTAAGTCACCAGCCACATACACCTGAGCTGGTGGGTTCAAATCCAGCCCGGGACCACCGAACAACAATGACAGGTGCAACCAAAAATAGTCTGGCATTGTGGCAGGCGCCTGTAGTCCTAGCTATTTGGGAGGCAGAGGCAGGAGAATTGCTTGAGCCCAGGAGTTGGAGGTTGCTATGAGCTGTGATGCCACGGCACTCTACCCAGGGTGACAGCTTGAGGCTCTGTCTCAAAAAAAAAGAAAGAAACTACCGAGGCTGTGTTACTCAAGGTGGCCTGGTGACCAGTGCACATACGCACGCGTGAACCTGCCTCCCTCCTCATAATGGCTGGGGAGTGTGGCTTTGTGTGACGGACCCATGCTTTATTTGTTCAGTCTCCTGCTGATGGGCATCTAAATGGCCAAGAGTCATCTATTGTGATGCTCAGTGGTGCAGAGAGAGCCTCCTTCATGTAACCTTAGACTTCATTTAAAAAGACTCCCCTAGGGATGCTGAAATTTTATTTAGAGTGTCACTTTCCCTCCAAGGGTCATGATGCCAAACATATAATACATTCATTTCCTTTCCCAGCGAGCAGAGATGCTACAGAAATTGAGTGAAGTCCAGGTTTCAGAAGCCGAGATGAGACTCTTATATACCACGTCAAAGCTGGGCCGTGGGGACCGCATGTATCACACTAAAGAGTGAGTCTACCAGCCCCTGGAGGCTAAAGCCTCTCCCTCCTACCAAGCCTGCCAGGAAAGGCTCACAGGTTATGGGGTCTTCTGGGGGTTTTAATTTTTGAGGAAATATATTTGTGGTAGTTGATGATCAATTATCTCTGCTAAATGCCTCTAGTTGGTAAAGGCCTTCAGTGTGTTAAAACTCCCACAAGGCACAGGACAGCCAGGTTTCTTGCTCTGGTAATGGTGTTTCCCTGCAGTTTGGAGTCCTGCATTATAGGTTCTTCCAGCATTTGTACAGCTGATCAGGCCAGAAGTTGCCAGCAGGTAATCAAGAGCTAGCTTTGGCCCATTCATGGGTTTGGTTTGGTTTGGTTTGTGTAATGTTACTAAGGTAGTAGGACTGTTTGCTAATAGCTTCCCGGGGCTTCCGTAACCAATTACTGTAAATTTAGTGGTTTGAAATAACATAAATTTATTCAGTCATGATTCTGGAGGACTGAAGTCCAAAGTCAAGGTGTTAGTACCGTTGATTCTGTCTGGAAGCTTCCAGAGAACCTATCCCTGGCCTCTTCCTGGCTTCTGGTGGTACCAACAGTCCGTGGTGCATCTTGGCGTGCAGGTGCATCACTTCAGCCTCTTCCTCCACTGTCACATAGTGTCCTTCCAGCATTTGTCCCTGCCATCACATGGCATTCTCCTTCTCAACCTGGGTCTCTTGTTTGCTTTGCTTTTTTTTTTTTTTTTTTGTGGTGACAGAGTCTGACTTTATTGCCCTCGGATAAAGGGGCAGACACACAGCTCACAGCAACCTCCAACTCCTGGGCTTAGGAGATTCTCTTGCCTCAGGCACCCGAGTAACTGGGACTACAGGCACCCGCCACAACACCTGGCTATTTTTTTTGTTGTAGTTTGGCCAGGCCCGGTTTGAACTCGCCACCCATGGTATATGGGGCCGGTGCCCTACCCACTGAGCCACAGGCACTGCCCTGCTTTTCTTATAAGAACACAGTCATTAGTGGGATTAGATGGGATCAGCTCTATCCAAATCCAGTATGACCTCATTAATTACATCTGCAAAGACCCTTATTCCAAATTAGGTCTCATTTTGAGGTTCTGGGTAGACAGTAATTTTGGGGATACATTAGTTAACACAGTACAGCCCACATTTAAGAAATAGGAAATTTCACATTAAAAACCAGGTTCCCACCTGATCTGCCAACAACAAGTTGACGTTTCCCCCCCCCAGCAGCTGACCCTTAGATGAGCCTGCACACCTCCCCCAAGTCGTCCATGCTCTGCAGTCTCATCCTGCTCTGTTCATTTACGTTAGGCCAGGCTGTGCCTGCAAGCTCTGTTGTTCATTTAGTGACTAACTACTGAGTGCAGACTATGTCCCAGGAGCGCCTGTAGGTGCATAAAAAGAAAGTCCTTTCCCTTAAGGAGCTTATAGCCTAATGGAGGGAAGATGGGAGCTATTTCAGGCCACATAGCCAGGGAAAGTCTCCCTGCTAGGTGACATTGGGGCAGAAACGTGAGTGAAGAGTGAAGTGAAGGAGAATTATCTGCAGGAAGAGTGTTTCAGGGAGTGGGAACAGCAAGTCCAAAGGTCCTGGGGCAGAAAGGGGAGTGGCCTTTGAGTTCTGAGCCCTGAAAAGTGTTTGACAGCCTGGGGCTGCTTCACATGTCCCAGGGCCTCCATGCCTGAAATCTTTGCCCCCCCAGCAGGAAGCCTGATGAGGTTGCAGCCCAGGGCCCACAAAGGTTCAGCAGCCTCAGCGGGGCCCATCGGAAGCGTCATCGCCAGCCTTCGGTAGAAGATTCTGAATCTGCAGGGGAGTCCGAGCCAGATGAGGTTCCAGCCACTGAGCAGGCTGAGGCTGGGGCAGGGACAACAGCAGCACACTTGCTATCAGCTCCTCTGCAGGCAAGGGATGAGAGCCCAGCACCCAGTGATCATCTTCCATCAGCTGGGACTTCTGCGCCTGCTCCTCCGGCCACAGCCTCCACCCTGACGAGGCCCCCAGCGAAGCCTGCTGTGTTCATCCCTGTGAATCGCTCACCTGAAATGCAGGTTCGCTACCCTGTGGTTTGTGGCTCGAAGAGATGATGTCCTGGTGGGGGAAGTTAAATCCTGTCTCTGCGCCTGTCCACTGTTATGGAGATCAATGAGCTCTGATCCACGATGCACGTGAAGGTGACTGACCGCAGGCCCAGCACACAGTCAGGGTGATTGAGGTCAGAGTCTGAGTGTCCCCTGGCCATGTCACCATCATCCTCTGACTGCATGTCCTGGCCCAGGTAGCCACTGATACAGATAAGAGTTTGGGCAATGGAATCAGTTGACTCAAAATTGAGAGCTGTTTCTTCTACTCTGTAGTTCACCTCCTGGGCCCTGTTTTCTTCCTCTGTAAAATGGGGGTACTCCATCTGCCTGAGGTTCCCCCCCACTCTGTGCCTCAGTTTCCTTACCTGGTACAATGAGCGTTGTCACCACAATGAAAGGATTCAGGGTATATAAAGCCCATGGCACATGGTAGGAGCTCTGGAACCTTAGAGGTGTGATTGGCTATTCTGGCTCAGTGGGCATGAGGCTTTGGTGACATTGTGGGCACCAAGAGGATACTCAGCCCAGGGTCTGGCCCAACATGGGTGGTGGCTGTTCCCTCTGTCCATCTCTCAGCACAGATGAGTGTGTGCCACAGGCCAGACCCTGAGTAGTGCTGCACCCTCTGGTGCTTTCAGTCCAGGGGGGAAGGCTGACGTCAACTACACACTACTGTAAATACGGACAAGAGGCCAAGTGCAGTGGCTCACGCCTGTAATCCCAGTACTTTATTTTATTTATTTTATTTTTTTGAGACAGAGCCTCAAGCTGTCACCCTGGATAGAGTGCTGTGGCATCACAGCTCACAGCAACCTCCAATTCCTGGACTCAAGCGAATCTCCTGCCTTTGCCTCCCAAGTAGCTGGGACTACAGGCGCCCACCACAACGCCCGGCCATTTTTTGGTTGCAGCCGTCATTGTTGTTTGGCAGGCCGGGGCTGGATTCGAACCCGCCAGCTCAGGTGTACATGGCTGACGCCTTAGCCCGTTGAGCCACAGGCGCTGAGCCTAATCCCAGTACTTTAGCAGTCCAAGGTGAGAGAATCACTTGTGGCCAGGAGTTTAAGACCAGCTTGGGCAACATAGTGAGACCTTGTCTTTGCATAAGAATTTTTTTTTTTTTTTTTTGCAGTTTTTGGCTGGGGCTGAGTTTGGACCCGCAACCTCTGGCATATGGGGCCGGCACCCTACTCCTTTGAGCCACAGGCACTGCCCTGCATAAGAATTTTTGAAAGAAACAGGGACAAGAGTCATGGAGGACAAGATCAAGTACAGTGAGAGGGTGGCCTAAGAGGTCCTGGTCTCAGCAGGACAGTGTCTGGGGCAAGAGCTAAAGGACCTGCACCAGTTGAGGAGAGGGAGGAACTATTCCACTCTGAGAACTGCATGAGCAGAGGCCCCAGGGCAGGAGGGCTGCTGGGTCCCTAGAGCACCTGTTTCCAAACCAAGTCGGAGTGGACTATGGAAACAGGTGCAATATGGCCAGCTCCCCTTTTAAAAATAGAATAGAATGGATAATATCGGTACAATGTTCCTAATATGTAATGGTTAGTGAAATTGTGGTTCTGGTTATATGTGTGCTATGTACAAAGTCTTAATCAGGGTAAGCTAATTGTTCTAACAAATGAACACGTGCTTCACACCACAAAGGCTTATGTCTAGGTGCTGTCGTGGCCTGATGCCACCTTGTGGCAGCAGGGAGTACGGAACTGTGTTCCACAGGGTCAGTTGGGGGCTCAACCTCCTCCTCCTCCTGTCCCTGCCATCCCTTGGGACTTCAGCCTTTGCTTTGCTTGGTGATTTTTCTCCATCCATATGCCTAAGTAATGCTGTTTGTGTGACATCATGTGCTGATGCAGGTTCATTCTTAACCCCACGCTGTCACAGTGAATATGCCACAGTGTTAGTACATATTCTGATGCTGGGCATTTGAGTGGTTTTAGCATTTTGCTGTTATTACATCTTCACTGCTGTTTGAAATGTTCTTGCCCATGAGCAAAAGTTTTTCCTGGGCACTGTTTGCAAACTGGAAGTCAGTCTCCTTGGGTCATAAAATGACTAGCATTTTCCTTTTTAAGTAAATGGAATGGAATTAAATAGAGATAAAACAAACAAAAAAAAACCTTGTTAGCATGCTTTATACATGAGAGGGTTTCATGGTTCGTTTCCTTCTGTACATAGTACATATGTGTGTGTGTGTACTGAGTCCTGATAGGAAATTGTTTCCTTCCATGGGTCATAGAGGAAAAAATGCATAAAAGCCACTTTTCTGAAGTATATACCTAGGAGAGGAATTGCCGGGTCATGCATGCTCAACTTGATAAAATTAGCACCAGATTATTTACCAAGGTCATCAAGCCATCAACTGAGACTCAACCCAGCAGTAGCCGAGAGCATGCCAAAGGACACAGTCCCATTCTCTGTCTCCTGTGAGCCATGGCTCTCTGCCCCTTCCCCATCTGCCAAGGCCCCCATTCTCCAGGAGGTGCATCCGATTACCCCAGCTGCCACCCTTATGGAGACTGTCACCCTATGTAGTCTTGCTGTGTCTGCACAAAGCTCCCCATCTTTCCTGTGTTCTGCAGCACACATGCCCTGGTCCCTTGGGTATACACTGACTTCCTCTCTTCTGCCAGGAAGAACGGCTAAAGCTTCCAATTCTCTCTGAAGAGCAAGTGATCATGGAGGCTGTGGCTGAGCACCCCGTTGTCATCGTGTGTGGTGAGACTGGCAGTGGGAAGACCACGCAGGTGCCCCAGTTTCTCTATGAGGCAGGCTACAGCAGGTAGGGGTCACTGTGGGTCCCTCAGTGACAGCACAACTCCCTGATCCCCAAAGGTCTTTAAGAGCCTGGGTTCCCAGGGATTTGGTCCTATCTGTGCCCTGAGACATCAGATAAGCCACTTAACCTCCTTGGGCATCAGTGTCTTCATCGGTGAAATGGGGATGATACTAGCTCCTGCTTCATAGGATTATGTGGATCAATGAGTGAGTTTGTACAAAACTCTCAGATCAGTTCTTGGCTCAGAGAGTGCTATATTAGCTGTTGTCACCATGTAGCCTCCTGAGTGTGTCTGAGTCCTGACACTCCTGAGTGTGATTTATTATAGGGAAAGGACATGGGATGCAATCATTGGAGGGAAAAGTACCTGGGGTGGCTCCGGGGGACTAGGCTTAAGTTTCTTGAATCCTCTCCTAGTAGATTTGAAGGAGACACTCTTGATTCCCCTGGTAACTACTTGTCACAACAGATGTAGGATGTCATCCACCAAGGAAGCATGTTAGATACTCAGGGCACTGGTTTTATTAGCGTAACCTAAGTCTGCTCTGCGTGGCAAAACCCAAAATCCCAAATGCCTAAAGGAAAGCAGATGTTTGGCATAAACTATGTACAAACAGCCCAGCCAGAGTGAACCCCACCAGGAGGGGACCCTCCTATACCAAGTTCAGATGCCCACCAACAGCCCTACCCACTAGCAGCCCTTCTGGGGAGGGCAGCCTCAGGCCTGTGGCATGGACAGTCATGCCGAGCTGGGAACCAGCCATCACCCCCAGTCATTGAAAGACTTGCCTGGACAATATAGTAAGACCCCATCTCTAGAACAAATGTTTTTTATAAATTAGCCAGGCATGGTAGTAACCACCTGTAGTCCCAGCTACACAGGAGTCTGAGGCAGGAGCATCATTTGAGCCCAGGAGTTCAAGGTTACAGAGAGCTATGATCAGGCCACTATACTCCAGCCTGGACACAGAGTGAGACTCTGTCTCTAAAAAAATAAACAAAAGTATCTTGAACAGTGCAAAGGCAAACTAAATACTAACTAAAGATTCTTTTATAAATTTAAATTTTCTTAATTTTTCTTAATGAACATTGATGTGGTTCAGAATTCAAAGATTACAAATCTAATTGTAGTGAAGCAAGATTTTCTTCCCCTGCACCAGCTACTCTGTACCCCTTACCATCCCTCCCCACTAGCATGCCATAAATCCATTTTTTATATATCTTTTCTGAGATATTCTGTGCAAATAGCTTTTTCTCTTTTTCGCCCAATTGCTGACATGTTCAACATGCTATTCTGCACTTTGCTTTCTTTTTCCCATTCATTTCTGAGTTTTGAAATGATTCTAGATGATAGAAGAGTTGCAGAGATAGTCCAGACAGTTCCAGTCCTTCCTTGCCTATTGTACCCTGGTGTTCGCAGTTGTCATAGCTAAGGAATCCGCACTGGGACATCACTGTCATCCAAACTCAGGCTTTCTTTGCATTTCTCTAGTCCGTCCTGGCGTCCTTTTTCTGTATAGGTGGGTACTACCATGCCTGGCTAATTTGTAAAAAACATTTGTTCTAGAGAGGGGGTCTTACTATATTGCCCAGGCAGGTCTCTCAATGACTGGGAGTGATGCCTGGTTCCTAGTTCTGCATGACCGTCCATGCCCCAATCCTGTGACTGCCCTCCCCGGAAAGGCTGCTGGTGGGTAGGGCCATAGGTGGGCATCTGAACTTGGTCTGGGAGGGTCCCCTCCTGGTGGGGCTCACTCTGGCTGGGGTGTTTGTACATAGGCCCCCACATTGCATTCTGTGCACCTCGCGCTTCTCCTGTTTAGGATTTACCTAGGAAATGTTTTCCAGTTGTGTGTCAAGGGCTGCCTCACTCCCTTCTGCAGCTGTCTGATACTCTGTGGCACTATGAATGTCCACCCAACAAACACCCAAGGTGTGTTGGCATTTGGGCTTTGTCCCTCACTATTAAAAGTGATGCTAGCTAGGCAAGGTGTCTCACACCTGTAATCCTAGCACTCTGGGAGGCTGAGGCAGGTAGATTGCCTGAGCTCAGGAGTTTGAGACCAGCCTGAGCAAGAGTGAGACCACGTCTCTACTAAAACTAGAAAAACTAACCAAGCATTGTTGTGGGCACCTATAGTCCCAGCTACTCAGGAGGCTGAGGCAGGAGGGTCCCAAGAGTTGGAGGTTGCTGTGAGCTATAACGCCACAGCACTCTATAGGGTGACAGAGTAAAACTCTGTCTCAGAAAAGTGATGCTGCTTGGCACTGTCCACTTCCTAAGTGCCGTGGCCCTCAGGCCAGGGCTGGGTCAGGACAGTAAATCCTGCTGTGAGACTGCAGGGAGCTGTGGGGTGGACAGGTGGGGCCGAGCACTGCTGATGTGTCCTATTCTTCCTCCTCCAGTGACAACAGCATCATCGGCGTCACAGAGCCCCGCCGAGTGGCCGCAGTGGCCATGTCCCAGCGAGTGGCCAAAGAGATGAACCTGTCACAGCGGTGAGGGTTCTGCCTCCCAGGGAGGGGTTGTTGGGTGGTGCTGTATCCTTGCCCAGAGATGGCTGTGATTCCAAGGAGGGAGCGAGCAACACCCATGATGAAGGGTGGGGAGAGAGTATTACCCCCACATCCGAGTGCTGAGGATTGCCAAGCAGAGGTCTCCTGTGTGCCCAGCAGGGAGCAGCAGAGAGGGATGAAACTAACCAGGACCTCAGTTCACATCAGGTGACCCTGTGCATCTGGACTCTCCCTCCCCACAATCATTTAACAGCCAGTCTCAAATGTCTTATTTAATCCTCAGCATCTCTCTGTGTAGGTCTGAAAGACTTTTTTCCTTTTAAGACAAAGGCTCTTTGAAACACAGCTGCGATGCTCTTAATGTAGCTGATGAGTATGTAGTACCCCCGAATGTTCTGTCCATGTGTAGGTCTCCCTGGTGTCAGTATGTCCTAGCTAACTTTTGTACAGGCACTTGTTTAAACCTTGTGTCCAGCTGGCCTGGCTCCTTGGTCAGCAGTAATGGCTCCCTCACCCTTTTCTCTGGAGACCAGGGTTTTGGAGGTGAGAGCAACTTAGGTGTCTAGGTCTTCCTTGGGGTCACCAGTAGGGTCTCCTCACCCAGTGGGGGCAGTGTGCTCCACTGCTACCCTTGGATTGGCCTTGTGGTCATAGTCCTATTTGGCCAGTGCTCTGGAGACCCACCTGCCCTGAGCTGAGGTCCATCTTCACAGGGTCGTCTCCTACCAGATCCGGTATGAAGGAAATGTAACTGAAGACACCAGAATCAAGTTCATGACAGATGGTGTGTTGCTCAAAGAAATCCAGAAGGTTAGTTTTTGGTCTTATGTCACAAAGCAAGGCCAGTGAGGATGGAGCTAGAGCATTAGGGTGTCAGCCATGATGTCAGTAGCCAATGTGCCACTGTGTGACTTTGGGAGAGTTACTTAACCTCTCTGCGCTCAATTTCTTTACTTTTTGGTAGAGTACTGTGGCATCACAGCTCACAGCAACCTCCAATTCTTGGGCTTAAGCGATTCTTTTGCCTCAGCCTCTCAAGTAACTGGGACTACAAACACCTGCCACAACACCCAGCTATTTTTTGATCGTAATTGTCATTGTTTGGCAGGCCTGGGCTGGGTTCGAAACCTCCAGCTCTGGTGTATGTGGCTGATGCCTTAGCCACTGAGCTACAGACCCTCACTATATCACCCTTGATAGAATGCTATGGTGTCATAGCTCACAGCAATCTCAAACTCTCGGGCTTAAGCGATTCTCTTGCTCAGCCTCCCAAGTAGCTGGGACTACAGACGCCCACCAACAATGCCCGGCTGTTTTTTTGTTATTGTTACAGTTGTCCTTGTTGTTTTAGCTGGCCCTGGCCGGGTTTAAACCCTCCAGCCTCGATGTATGTGGCTGATGCTGTAACCGCTTTACATAGGCGCTAAGCTGAGCTCAGTTTCTTGACCGGCACACTAGGGCCTTCCTCATGGGATCATTATGGTGCAGAAGTCATACGATGCATGAGAGTAGCTTGTACAATGCCCAGTATCAGTAGGTACTCATTAAATAATAGAGTTTCCCCCCGGCCAAGAGTGCAGGGTCTGTGCCAGCTACCAAGGAGCCCCTCAAGTGGAAGTTTTGGTACATGAAGAGACAGAGGGGCTCGGGCCTGGGAAGTTGACCTCACCCGCTGCCCTCCACCCCCCCAGGACTTCCTGCTGCTGAGGTACAAGGTGGTGATCATCGATGAAGCCCATGAGAGGAGCGTGTACACGGACATCCTCATTGGCCTCCTGTCCCGCATCGTGTCCCTCCGGGCAAAGGTAACGCAGGAGGAGGGAGATGCTGGGGAGCCCAGGCCCCTCTGTACCCCAGGATACTGCTGTGAGAGTGTTACCTTCACATAGGGTCCCCTGGACTGAAGTGACTCCTCTCCCCACAGGCATCCTTCTCTCCATCCAAAAGATGGAGGCTCCAGTAGGGAGCTGATGCTTGGCCAGGTTTTGGGATCCATGGGCCCAGCCACTCCTTATTTTCCCTGCAGTCTGAGATGGGCTCCCCAGAACCTGACACCAGCCTCTCCCACCACTGAGCAAAGGGCTGCAGCCTTCCCCACCCCTACCCACCCCCTAGACTAGGCAAAAGTGGGTGACAAGCCTGCTAAGTGGAGTGGGTGGCATCCTGTCTGGACCCTCCTGGTGAGGAGAGAGGCCGGTGCCCCGGGCATGCTTTGTGCCAGGTCACTCCAGGCCCAGGAGCTGACAGCAAAGGAGATGCCATCCTGTCCCAGCACTTCCACCCTCCTGGGGCTTCCATGACTTGGACAGAGCCAGGCGGGGTGCAGGGGGTGGCAGGGAGGGTCATTGAAGACCTCAGGGCAAGGGGATTGTGAGCTGAGAGCTGAAGGGTGAAGAGCCTTCCCAGGGAGAGGAGAAGAGGTGCAGAGGGCCCAGGGAGAGAGGTGTCTGCCTGCTGTCTGTCTGCTTGTTTCCTTGGTAACAAGCTGCCCTGAGACATTATTCCTGCACTGTGTAAGTGACCCATTCAAAGTGTACAGTTCAGTGGATTTTTATACATTCACACGGTTGTCCAACCACCACTGCAATCAATTTTAGAACATTTTCATCATCCCAGAAAGAAAACCTGCACCAGTAGCTGTCACCGTCCCATCTGTAGCTAACCATAAGCTCACTTCCTGTCTATGGATGTGTCTGTTCTGGATCTTTCATGTAAAAGGAATCGTGCACTCTGTGGCCTTTTGTGTTGGCCTCTTCCATTCAGCATCATGTTTTCAAGGGTCATCCATGTGTGGAGCAAATCAGAACGCACTTCCCCTGCACGGACAGGGCACATTTTATTTTTCCATCCATCAGTGGGTGGACAAGTGGGCTGCTGTGAGTGTAATGCAGGTCTCTGTGTAGACGTGTTTCATTCTTTCTAGGTATAGACAGAAGTGGAACTGCTGGTCACGTGGTGACTGCACCTGACCCTTTCAGCCCCTTGCCAGACTGTTCTCTGCGGCAGTGGCAGAGCTCCCTTTGCTGTCCCCCCAGCAGGACAGGAGGTCCTGCTGTTTCCATGTCCTGGCCAATATGTGTTACTTTTCCATTTTTATTCTAGCCATGCTCATAGGTGTGGCATGTTAGTCTTGTATGGGTCTTGGTGTATGTCTTCTGGGGAATATCGGGGTGCCTAGCATGTTGTCCAGAGAGTGAAGCCATGAGGGCTCACAGGCTACAGGTGGAGACAGTTGTCATAGGACCCAAGGGGCCCTGTGATCAGGGCTGTGCTTCTGACCTTCCCTTTCACCCAACATTCTTTAGCTTTTGAGTTTGGGGTTCACTAGCAGAACCAGGCTTGGGCAGAGCCCAGCAAGAGGCCCATCAGCACAGAGTGAACTGGGATCAGGGAACCCCACATGCACCCAAGGAATCTGGCTGCTCCTCCCTAGACCCCAGGGACAGATGGACATCAGTGGGAGCTAACGAAGGCTACACATACTGTGCGTTTGGATCAGGGGCCCCGTCTCAGCCGTCCAGCCTCACGTTGCACGATAACTAGGGACTGGAAAGACCCCCTTGAGCAAGCCAGTCCCCTGAGAGAGGCAGATCTTACTGTCAGCTCACTCCTTCCAAGGGGTCTTGGCAATCAGGAAGAGGGCAGCGGTGATGCTACAGGGAAGCAGAACCCCTGTCCCACCCTGTCATCACTTTCCTGGCCTCACCTGATCACTGGGCCTGTCCTCCACAGAGGCACCTGCCACTGAAGCTGCTCATCATGTCGGCCACACTGCGGGTGGAGGACTTCACCCAGAACCAGCGGCTCTTTGCTCAGCCTCCACCAGTCATCAAGGTAGTGCCCAGGCGAGAGTCCCAGCCCTATCTGAACCTTGGTGGTACAGGGATGCCCAGGTGTCAGGGTGGCTCCTGAGAGAGCTCACTTTGTCATGTGAAGATTGACAGTGTGTTGAGAGGCATGAAAACCTCAACTTGGAAAGATCTGGAAAAGGGAGGGATCCTGGGCCAAAGCTCTCCTCCCCACCCCACCCCCACATGCCTTCACCTCCATGGACATCTTGTAGGTTGAATCCAGGCAGTTCCCGGTGACAGTACATTTTAACAAAAGGACGCCACTGGAAGACTACAGTGGCGAGTGCTTCCGGAAGGTCTGTAAGATCCACAGGATGTTGCCTGCAGGTAAGGCCTTGGCCAGAGGGAAGCGAGGAGGGATATCTCCCACTCTGAACCCACACATGATGGCAATACAGGCTGAGGGGGCTCGTGTTCTTCACTGGTCTCATAGTGGTACAGAATAGTGCCTTGTCTTTCTGTGCCTTAGTTTCCTCACTGGTTCCAGCATGTTCACAGCACCTGCCCTGCCTTATTCTTCCCAAAACTCTGTGTGGTTTCTGTGATTAACTGGAGAAAGGATTTTACCTTCTATCCACAGAGCCCAAGCAGGAGCTGGTGGGCATAGGTGTCCCAGGCATGGGACAGGTGAACAGGTACATCTGCCTGAGGTCCTCCATGTGCCCACAACACTTGCTCAGTTACTTACCAGCTGTTGTTATGTCAATTGACCCAGCCAGGCAGAGTGGCTCATGCCTGCAATCTTAGTACCTTGGGAGGCCAAGGCAGGTAGATTGCCTGCGCTCAGGAATTCAATCCCAGCCTGAGTAACAGTGAGACCCCGTCTCTAAAAACAGCCGAGCATTGTGATGGGTGCCTGTAGTTGTAGCTACTCAGGAGGCTGAGGCAAGAGGATCACTTGAACCCAAGAGTATGAGGTTATAGTGAGCTATGACGCCATGGCACTCTACCGAGGGTGACAAAATGAGACTGTGACTCAAAAAATAAATAAATAAATTGACTCAACCTTCACTGGGCAAATAGATTGTAATAACTTCTAGCTGGAGACTCTTGTCTTCCAAAGCCAGGCCGAGGCTGTCCTTCTGTGTTAGAGAGGCAGAGAGCATTAGCTGCTTCTGCCAGGCCGGACCTTGTCCTTTGAGGAAGTTGAGATTCACTGCTCCGTGATGCTCTGTCCTTGGCCCACTTAAGGCATGTCAGTGTCCCAGGCCTCATGGCCACTCTGGGAGATTATGCCCTGGTAAGAGGCTAAGTGGGGAGTTTGGCAGCAGGCCTCCCACCGCCTTGGGCAGGAGCCGTGCTCTTGTGTATGTACCAGTGTCCATCTGGGCACCCGTTCTCAGTGCCAGGTCGTGTAGTCACTGTATGTCAAACCCCCTCCTTGCAGCACCATCAGTCTGGGAAGAACTGCCTCTCACTTGTCCGTGTCTGTGCCATCCTGGGCTCTCAGGGCTTGGCAAGTGCTTATTGCTAAGGAAATGCTTGCTAAGTGACTGGCAGATAACCAAGGGCCTGGGTGTCTCCGCAGGTGGTATCCTGGTGTTTCTGACGGGGCAGGCTGAGGTGCATGCACTGTGCCGCCGGCTCAGGAAGGCCTTCCCACCTCCCAGGGCCTGGCCACAAGGTAAACAGCTCCCAGATGTCTGTGACCAGCACTGGGCCCTGAGCAGCCAGGCCTGACCCTGTACCCACTTTGCCTGCCTTCCCCTCCCCACCCCTCGGATAAATGACCTTGCCCTAGACAACAAAAGCATAGTGCTGGTAGCCAGCACCAACCACAGGTGTCTTTCTCCCCAATCTGTTCACCATTCCAGAAAAAGAAGATGAGAAAGACTCAGTAGAAGAAATGCGGAAGTTTAAGAAGTCTCGGGCAAGGGCCAAGAAGGCGAGGGCTGAGGTATGTGGAGGGCTTATGGGGGCGGTTTGGGCTATCCAGTGGTAGCTTCCAGGACCATGGCCCATGTGGCTGCTTAGTTTTAATTGCAATTGGAATGAAATTATTCTCAGCAATCCGGTGGTAGCTCACAGCTGTAATTCTAGCACTCTGGGAGGTGAAGGTGAATGGATCGCTTGAGCTCAGGTGGATACCTTGAGCTAAGGAATTTGAGAACAGCCTGAGCAAAAGCAAGACCCCATCTCTACTAAAAATAGAAAAGCTAGCCAAGCTTTGTGGTGGGCACCCGTAGTCCCCACTACTCAGAGGCTAAGGCAGAAGGACCACTTAAGGCCAGGAGTTTGAGTTATGAGCTATGGTGATTCCATGGTACTCTACCTAGAGCAGTGGTTCTCAACCTCCCTAGTGCCCTGCCCTTTAATACAGTTCCTATGGGTTGCGACCCACAGGCTGAGAACCACTAACCTAGAAAGACAGAGTGAGACCCTGTCTCCAAAATTCATGAATGAATAAATAAATAAAAATAGGGCGGCACCTATGGCTCAGTGGGTAGGATGCCAGCCCTATATACCGAGGGTGGTGGGTTCAAACCCAGTCCAGGGCGAACGGCAACAAAAAAATAGCTGGGCATTGTGGCAGGCACCTGTAGTCCCAACTACTCAGGAGGCTGAGACAAGAGAATCGCTTAAGTCTAGGAGTTGGAGGTTGCTGTGAGCTGTGTGATGCCACAGCATTCTACCGAGGGCAATAAAGTGAGACTCTGTCTCTACAAATAATAATAATAATAATAATAAATAAATAAATAAAAATTCAGTTTCTCGGTCACCCCAGACCCAATGGGGCTGCTGGTAGCCATATTGGACAACACAGATCTGCGACACTCCCCCACAGAAGGGAGCCCTGCTGAACAGTGCAGCAGTGGAGACTGCTGGGTGGATGATGATTTGAAACACATTCAGAGGAAGCTTCTGGAAGGCTAAGCCCTGAGCGCTTGTGCAGGGCCTGAAAGGAACCCCAACAGGACCAGCAGACTCCAGATACTTGCTAAAGAAGCAGGACGGTCTATTTCCAGAGTATAAGGACAGGCTGGGCTGGCAGAGCCTGGCCTAGGGCGTCTGCTGACGGTGGTGCAGATTGGTAGTTGCTCTCGGAAGCTCCTGTCGCACTAACAGGGGTTCCAGGCATCATAGGGTCTTTCCATGTGCTGGCTGACAATCCTCTCAACAGCCCATGAGATAAGTGTAAGTCTTGTGATAGTCTTCAGTTTTTAGGTGAGAAAACTGAGGCAGAGGAGGTTAAGTGGCCTGCCCTGGGGTATGTGGCCCGTGGGTGGTAGAGGCGGGCTTCTGCACAATTGGATTTGTTTTCCTGCATGTGACGTGTCTTCACATCTGGGTTCACCTGTAGCCGTGGTGTTGGTGTCTTGTTGACCCTAGGCATTGCCCCAGATCAACTTGGACCATTACTCCGTGCTGCCGGTCGGCGAAGGTGATGAGGACAGAGAGGCGGAAATGGACGATGAAGAGGGCGCCTTGGGTTCTGATCTCGATCTGGACCTGGGGGATGACGGGGCAGACAGAGGTGTGGCCCTGATGGGGCTCCAGGCCCCCACATTTCTTGGGTTCATTTCCTCACCCCCACCACACACCAGGCCCTGGGGAGACAGCCAAAAAGTAACAAAAGTTCTTCCCTTGAGGATGTACTGAGAGTCCCTCTGTCTCTTACTGTGGTGTGAGTCCCACGGGAGCTGGATTATGGGTTACAGCCACTGTGCTGTGGTGCCCTCAGATACTTCCTGTGTTGAGCATAATAGGGGCCCTGGGGGCTTGCCCAGCTCTGGTAAGCACTTGAGCCCTGCTGTGTCCAGCCTAGGGTCATGCAGGGCAGCTGAGGGCTCAATCTGCCCCCTTCAGTGATGTTGCGAGGACACATGGTGCAAGGCTGGGCCAAGGCTCTCCCAGAGCGGAGACTCTGCAGCATGGCAGGACTTTAGATCTGGATCAGGGCAGTAGAGTTGAAAGAGCCTTTAGGAGCCTCTTGACAGACCCTCCGGCTTGATGCACCTGCTGGCCGGCTGAGGGTGGAGCACCAGGCAGGGGGCTGGTATAGGGACCTCTCTGGCAGAGCAGGGTTTTGGGCAGCCGAGGCTCCTCCCTATGGGCATCTATCCCAACGCGGGTGACAGCGGCCCCTGCTTTCTTTCCAGGTGAGCAGCCCAACACCTCTCTCCCCCTCCATGTGCTCCCGCTCTACTCCCTGCTGGCTCCCGAGAAGCAGACACAGGTAACCATGCTGGTGCTCTGGGGTGCCTCCTAAGGGCACAGCAGTGGGGCCTGGCCAAGCCCTGGGTCATCCTCCCCATCCACTGTTTGTCCAACACTCGAACATTTTTGAGAGAATATCACGGTCTTGTTGAAGGTCAGAAAACCCTTCTGGTGTGTATGCCCAGGAGCACCGTGGCCTGAGCTGGCAATGGCTTGACCTTTCCCCCTCCCAGCCCATCCCCCTGATCAGCTGTGCCCCTGCCCTACAATTTTTCCTGAGTCTGGGATATTCTGGCCACATCTCCCCTCCTAGGTCTTTAAGCCTCCCCCAGAGGGGACACGGCTGTGTGTTGTGGCCACCAACGTGGCAGAAACATCCCTGACCATCCCTGGTATCAAGTATGTGGTGGACTGCGGGAAGGTAAAGAAGCGCTACTATGACCGTGTCACCGGTGTGTCCTCCTTCCGTGTCACTTGGGTCTCCCAGGCATCTGCGGACCAGCGGGCAGGTCGAGCAGGCCGGACAGAGCCCGGTCACTGCTACAGGTGGGTTACCCTGGCTCCCTTCTGGCAACAGTGGGCAGGAAATGCCCATCCCCACCCCCCTTACTTGCACTCAGATGCTCATTGTTATTTTGTTCTGCTACTGTAGTCAAGCCTCATCTTTTTGGCTACTTTTATTTTGCTAACAGCTTAATCGAAGTATAATCACATACCATGAAACAGACAATTTTGAAGTGTGTAGTTCTGTGTTTTTTTGTGTATTCCCAGGGTTGTGGGCCACTGTGATGAAAATGTTCTAAAATACTAAAATTTACTAAAAGTGTACACTTTATTTTTTTTTTCTTTCTTTTTTGAGATAGAGTCTCACTATGTCACCCTCAATAGACTGCCGTGGCATCATGGCTCACAGCAATCTCCAACTCTTGGGCATAAGCAATTCTCTTGCCTCAGCTCCTAGGTAGCTGGGACTACAGATGCCCACCACAACACCTGGCTGTTTTTTGGTTGCAGTTGTCATTGTTTAGCTAGCCTGGACTGGGTTCCAATCCGCCAGCCTCGGTGTAAGTGGCTGAGGCCGTAACCTACGGGCACCGAGCACTTTATGGCCTTTTGAGTGTAATTTTTGGCACTCAGCATAATGAGTTTTCACGGTTCGTCCGTGTTGAAGCATGTGTCCACCCTTCATTCTTTCTGGTGGCCGGATTATCTTCCACTGTCTTATTTATCCATTCATCAGATGGTGGACAGTTGGGGCAGTTTCTGCCTTTTTGCTGTCATGCATGGTGCTATCCTGCACACTCATGTATAAGTATTTGTTGGACATTCCATTTTTATTTTTCATACCTAGGTGGGGAATTGCAGCTCTGGGTTTGACTTTTGAGGAGCTGTCAAACCATTTTCAGGGCAGCTGCGCCATTTTACATTTTCTCCAGCAATGAATGAGGGTTTCATTTCTCTGCATCCTCAACATTGCTTACTGTTTTCAGTATGTTGTGCTTTTGGTTTCCATACCCCTTATGGCCAGTGATACTGAGCATCTTTTCTCATACTTCTTGGCCATTTATGTATCTTCTTGGAGAACTGTTCAGATCTTTTATGCATTTTTAATTAGATTATTTGTCTTTTGTTGATTTGTGAGAGTTCTTCATGTGATTTAGATGTTAGATACTTCTTAGATGTGTCATTGGTGAATATTTCCTCTCAGTATGTGTGCTATTATTTTTATTTATTTATTTATTTATTTATTTATTTTTTCCACTGGGGCTGGGTGTGAACCCTCCACCTCCCGACATATGGTGCCGGTGCCCTGCTCCTTTGAGCCACAGGCACCACCCTTGTGCTGTTATTTTTAATAGCTTTATTGCTGTTCTTTTCAACAGTATTATTATTATTAAATAGATTAATCTTATTTTATTAATCCCCGAATTGCAGATTTTTATTATTTTTTTTGTACAGCCACTAATTTCTTCTGTTCTTCTCAGCCTTGGTCTAAACCTGTGGTCAAGTCAGACCAAATCATTTGTGATGGGCAGCGCCTATGGCTCATTGAGTAGGGCGCCAGCCCGATATACTGAAGGTGGCAGGTTCAAACCTGGCCTCAGCCGAACTGCAAAACAGAAAAATAGCCAGGCATTGTAGTGGGCGCCTGTAGTCCCAGCTACTTGGGAGGCTGAGGCAAGAGAATCGCCTAAGCCCAGGAGTTGGAGGTTGCTGTGAGTTGTGTGACGCCACGGCGCTTTACCGAGGGTGATAAAGTGAGACTCTGTCTCTACAAAAAAAAAAAAAAATTCATTTGTGACTTTCAAATAAGTACAAAAAAACCCCCCCAATATCAATAAAATGATATATTTAAATTTCAAAGTATCAGAAGCCAACAGGAAGCTAGTCATCCTTTCTCACCATCTTCATGACTCTCCATTAATTGTGGAAGAGTTATGAATGACTAGGAAGGGAAAATAAAAGTGTATTCCAGGTGTCCGACACTTAAAATTATGTTCAATTTTTAACCCACAAGTATTTGAAGACTTTTACAAAGACCAGAAGGCAAAAAGTATTATGCTTTCAAGTTTAAACATCAACTAGATGAAATTCTTTTTTTTGAGACAGAGTTTGACTTTGTCACTCTCGGTAGAGTGCCGTGGTCTCATAGCTCACAGCAACCTCAAACTCTCAAACTCTCAAGTTATTCTCTTGCCTCAGCCTCCCAAGAAGTTAGGATACAGGGCAGCGCCTGTGGCTCAGAGGGGTAGGGCGCCAGCTCCATATGCTGGAGGTGGTGGGTTCAAACCCAGCCCCGGCCAAAAACTGTAATAAATAAATAAATAAATACATAACATGACTGTAAGTTTTTAAAAAAAAAAAGAAGTTGGGATATAGGCGCCCACCATAGCACTCAGCTATTTTTAGAGATGAGGTCTCGCTCTGACTCAGGCTGGTCTCAAACTCATGAGCTCAGGCAATCCACTTGCCTCGGCCTCCCAGAATGCAGATGAAATTCCTTTTTTTTTTTTTTTTTTTTTTTTTAGACAGAGCCTCAAGCTGTCACCCTGGATAGAGTGCTGTGGCATCACAGCTCACAGCAACCTCCAGTTCCTGGGCCCAAGCGAGTCTCTTGCCTCCGCTTCCCAAGTAGCTGGGACTACAGGCGCCCACCACAACGCCCGGCCATTTTTTGTTTGCAGCCGTCATTGTTGTTTGGCGGGCCGGGGCTGGATTCGAACCCGCCTGCTCAGGTGTACATGGCTGGCACCTTAGCCCGTTGAGCCACAGGCACCGAGCCGCAGATGAAATTCTTAATTGGTAATCTTTATTTAGTTTGGCAAAGTGAAGACTTATGAAATTGGTTAATTACCTTGCAATATTTTTGAAATCTTAAATCATACACACACTTGAGATCTTAAGACATGTGCACAGCAACATTTACAAAACTCCCAACAGATGCAAACATTCAAAATGTTATATAACATTAAGGGAAAAGGTAAGTAATATGAACCATAGATAACATTTACAGAAACTGGATTTTATAAGAAAGCTTTTTTTTTTTCAAAGTAAAATTCCTTTTGAGTTAAATCTCATACATACTCACACTGTAACTGGACAGTACATTTCACTTCTAGTTCCTAGAAGACATCAACATTATTTTTAATTATAAAAATAGAAAATTCAAAAAAAAAAAAAGAAAGAAAGAAAAATAGAAAATTCAGAAAATATACAAAGAAAACCAGTTGGAAGTAGCAATAGTTAAAATTTACCACGTTCTGGGTACCAAGTACTGTTTTAAGAACTGTATGTATAATATCTAATTAATCTTCACCAACTCCACATGTGGCAGCTACAGTCTGAGCCATGTTTCACAGGTGAGGAAATTGAGGCAGACAAGCGTAAGGACCTTGCGTAATAAGTAGCAGGCCCAGGTGCTTTGGCTGAGGCTGGTTTTTCTCATCCATCCTCTCCACAGGCTGTATTCCTCTGCAGTGTTTGGTGACTTTGAGCAGTTTCCTCCTCCAGAAATTACCCGGAGGCCTGTTGAGGACTTAATCCTTCAAATGAAAGCTCTCAACATTGAGAAGGTCAGTTGCTGCCCGCATTCATGCTGTCACCCACCAGTCCCCAGTGGGCCACCTCTCTCCAAGAGCCAGGGCACCCAGGAACCAACCTGCTGGTGCCTGCCTAGCCTGCAGCAGCTGGTTACAGAACGTTGCATCAGCAGATGCCCCAGGGCCGCTGGTCTCCTGTGATATCTGAGTCCCCTTGGACACCCAGGGGATGGCTGCCTGGTGCTACATACCTCTCATAGGCTATCAGTCCTTGGGGCTCGCAGAATTTTCTGACTCTTCCTGTCTAAAGTCTTTCTGACCCAGTCCTGCAGTGGAGAGGAGCAGTCCTGTCCAGGTGGCCCCCTAGCTCCACTCTAGGATGAAGTGGACCAGGCAGGAAGTACCCTGCACCATGCTGTATGCTACAACATGTGCCACTCTGTCTTGTTAGACAAATGAAGAAACTGAGTCACAGAAGCAAAAGTGTTGGTCCAGGGACAAACACCTAATAAGCGACAGAACCTAGATGGTCTTCAGGTTTTTCTGATTATAATATGTTCAAAATTATAAAAATTTACGTGGCCCGGGCACAGTGGCTCAATACCTATAATTCTGGCACTTTGGGAGGCTGAGGCAGGAGGATCACTTAAGGCCATGAGTTCAAGACCAACCTGGCAACATAGTAAGACCTTGCCTCTACAAGAAATGTTTTAGGGCAGCACCTGTGGCTCAAAGGAGTAGAGTGCCGGTCCCGTATACCAGAGGTGCGGGTTCAAACCCAGCCCCGACCAAAAACTGCAAAAAAAAAAAAAAAAGAAAGAAAGAAATGTTTTAAAATTTAGCCAGACATGGTGGCATAAGCCTACAATCCTAGTTAGGAAACCGAGGTAGGAAGATCACTTGAGCCCAGGAGTTTAAGGCTTCCATGAGCTATGATTGCACCATTGCAGTCCAGTCTGGGCAACTAAACACATAATATCCTGTATTGTTATCACCGTTTGTTTTTTTGTTTGTATTTTTTTTTTTGAGACAGAGCCTCCAGCTGTCACCCTGGGTACTGTGGCATCACAGCTCACAGCAACCTCCAACTCCTGGGCTCAAGCGATTCTCCTGCCTCAGCCTCCCAAGTAGCTAGGACTACAGGCGCCCGCCACAATGCCCAGCTATTTTTTGGTTGCACCCGTCATTGTTTAGAGGGCCCGGGCTGGATTCGAACCCACCAGCTCAGGTGTATGTGGCTGGAGCCTTAGCTGCTTGAGCCACAGGCGCTGAGCCTTTTTTGTTTTGTTTTGTTTTTGAGACCGAGTCTTACTATGTCACCCTCGATAGAGTGCTGTGGCATCACAGCTCATAGCAACCTCAAACTCTTGGGCTTAAGCGATTCTCTTGCCTCAGCCTCCCAAGTAGCTGGGACTATAGGCACCGTCCACAATGCCTGGCTATTTTTTGTTGCAGTTGTCATTGTTGGTTAGCTGACCTGGGCCAGGTTCGAACCCGCCAACTTCCATGTATGTGGCTGGCACCGTAACTACTGTGCTATGGGAGCCCAGCCATCACCGTGTTTTATTAAATATTGCATGATATTTACATTTTGTCTTGGGCTTAATGTTTTTCACCTAATAAAAATAATGGCACTTCTCACGTATTGGGTACCTGGTATGTTCTGGCCACCCTACACGTGTAGCTTCATTTTATTCTCACCATGACTACAGGAAGAAGTTCCTGGCTTTATCATCCCCATTTTACAGATGAGGAAACTTAGGCACTGAGATATGCCTGGCCATGGATCACGTGGCTAGAAAGTATCACTTCAGGGATTGGCCCTCAGTAAGGCTTAAGAAATACCTTTCATGGGGCGGCACCTGTGGCTCAGTGGGTTGGGCGCAGGCTCCACATACTGTGGGTGGTGGGTTCAAACCTGGCCCCAGCAAAACTGCAACAAAAAAATAGCCAGATGTTGTGGCGGGCACCTGTGGTCCCAGCTACTCAGGAGGCTGAGACAAGAGAATCGCCTAAGCCCAGGAGTTGGAGGTTGCTGTGAGTTGTGTGACGCCATGGTAATCTACCGAGGGCGATAAAGTGAGACTCTGTCTACAAAAAAGAAAGAAATGCCTTTCTACAGAGAGATCAAGATACCTGTTCATAGGAATTCTTTGGTGGCTTCCTCTATCTTTTTTCTTTTCTTTTCTTTCTTTCTTTTTCTTTCTTTTTTTTTTTTTTTTGAGACAGTGTCTCACTCTGTTGCCCTGGGATTGAATGCTGTGGCATCACAGCCCACAGCAACCTCAAACTCTTGGGCTCAAGCTATTCTCTTGCCTCAGCCTCTCAAGTAGCTAGGACTACAGGCGCCCGCCACAATACCTGGCCATTTTTAAAGGCAGGGTTTCACTCTAGCTCAAGCTCAGGCTGGTCTTGAGCCTGGAGCTCAAGCAGTCCACCCATCTCAGTCTATCAGAGTGTTAGGATTACAGGCATAAATGAGCCACTGTACCTGACTTTTTTTTTAGATAGAGTCTCACTTGGTTGCCCTGGGGTAGAATGCTGTGGTATCACAGCTCACAGCAACCTCCAACTCCTGGGCTCAAGTGATCCTCTTGTCTCAGCCTCCTGAGTAGCTGGAACTACAGACACCTGCCACAACACCTGGCTATTTTTTAGAGATGGGTCTTGCTCTTGCTCAGGCTGGTCTTGAACTTCTGACCTCCAGCTATCTACCTGTCTCAGCCTCAAAGAGTGCTGGGATTACTGATGTGAGCCACCACGCCCAGCCCTTTCCTCTAGCTCTTGAGTAAAATCTAGGGTCTGAGGCTCAGCCTAGCTTGAGCCCTGGTTGCCCTCTTCCCATCCTTGCCTCCTAGGGCTACCTCCCTGCCTGCACTCACTCTTGAATAACTTTACCAAGATAATTCCCATGCCAGACAGCCCTCCCATCTACAATGTGGAGTTGGCAGTTTGGGCATATTCAGAGGTGTGCATCATCGTCACCATCAGTGACTGTTTTCATCACCCCAGAAAGAAATCCCATGGCCTTCAGCTGTTCCCTCGCCACCTATCCAGCCCCTGCAACTTCTAGTCTGCTTTCTGTCTCTATGGATTTGCCTATTCGGGACATTTCATGTAAATTGAATCATAACATGGCCTTTTGTGTCATCCACGTCACAGCATGTCGGTGCTTCATTCCCTTCTGTGGCTGAATCGTACCACACTGTAGGGGTAGGCCCACATCTTGTTTGTCCATCATCCCTTGATGAACTCTCGAGTTGCCCAGTGCTGCTATGAACACTGGTTTCGGTTGGTCACTTTCTCTAAGATGCCACTGTCCCTGAGCCCAGTCACTCTGTCCTTTCACCATTTCACTGTCTGGCACCTTTGCTCCTGTAGTTTTGTTTATGTGACTCCTCACTGACCACTGCAGCCCTTCCTGGCCAAGTGAGTGCGGAGTGAATGCAGAGTTTTGTCTTATGGGCTCCTCCACCTCCCACTGCCAAAAGCCGCCATTGGCGCCCATTAGGCACTTTCCAGTGAGTGAATGTCATATAAAGGAGGCTCTGGGTTCCACCTGGTGCCCTGTGTCCCAGCTGGTGTGAGTGGTGCCCAGAAACAGGTGGAAGGGGGCACCACACTTGCCTCTGGGCATCAACTCAGCCCCTGCCATGTGTCCCTGTGTCCCAGGTCATCAACTTCCCCTTCCCGACACCTCCATCTGTGGAAGCCCTCATTGCTGCCGAGGAGTTACTGATTGCACTGGGTGCCCTGGAGGCACCCCAGGAAGCAGAGAGGTAGGGCAGGGGCTTGGTGGGGAGGACAGAGGAGGACCCAGTTCCCTCCCCTGTCCTCGAAGCCCCCTAACACCACAACCCTGCATCTCCAGGGTGAAGCAGCTACAGAGTCCTCAGGTGAGCTGCCCCATCACCGCTCTGGGCAGGACCATGGCCGCCTTCCCCGTGGCACCCCGCTATGCCAAGATGTTGGCCCTGAGCCGGCAACACGGCTGCCTGCCCTACGCCATCACTATTGTGGCGGCCATGACAGTCCGGGAGCTGTTTGAGGAGCTAGACAGGTGGGAGACTGGGGGCTGGCACTCCTGGGGAGTCGTGGTTTGTTGGGTGGCTTTGTGCAAGACCATATTCTCTCTGAGCCCTTCTATGTTCTGATCTCTATGACAGCCGTGGTGTTTTTCACTGCTGCCCCTTAGAGATCAGATGAGATAGTGAGACTTGGAAGTAGGAGGTCCCTCATCATTGGAGGGTCATTGATTCCAGCAAACACCTTTAAAACGGACCAGAGTAGTGAAAAGTGGTGCTAAGAATATGAAAGTATGCTGGGCGGCTCCTGTGGCTCAGTGAGTAGGGCTCTGGCCTCATATACCAAGGGTGGCGGGTTCAAACCCATCCCCAGCCAAACTGCAACAAAAAACAGGCAGGCGTTGTGGTGGGCGCCTGTAGTCCCAGCTACTCTGGAGGCTGAGGCAAGAGAATCGCCTAAGCCCAAGAGCTGGAGGTTGCTGTGAGCTATGACACCATGGTACTCAACTGAGGGCAACAAAGTCTCTAACAAAAAAATTTTAAAAAAGAAAAGAATTGGCTCGGCACCTGTGGCTCAACGGGTTAAGGCGCCAGCTATGTACACTTGAGCTGGCGGGTTCAAATCCAGCCTGGGCCTGCCAAACGACCACGGCTGCAACCAAGAAAATGGCCGGGCGTTGTGGCGGGCGCCTGTAGTCCCAGCTACTTGGGAGGCAGAGGCAAGAGACTCGCTTGAGCCCAGGAATTGGAGGTTGCTGTGAGCAGTGATCTCACCGCACTCTATCCAGAGTGACAGCTTGAAGCTCTGTCTCAAAAAAAAAAAAAGAAAAGAAAAGAATATGAAAGTGTGCTTAGTCTAGCACACATTTAACAAAATCTAGACTTTCGTTACAACCATATGCTTGTTCATAAGATGAGAGACTATGTAATGGTTTCCTGGCATCCTTCATAAAATCAACCATTACACGTAACGTCTTGGACCCAGATGTCTTAGCCTCTCTGCAAATCCCTGAATCAGAATTTCTTGATTCCAGCATCTCTAATAAAAAGCTGTTTGGCGCCTGTAGCTCAAACGGCTAGGGCACCAGCCACCTACACCTGAGCTGGCGAGATTGAATCCAGCCGGGGCCTGCCAAACAACATTGACAGCTGCAACCAAAACATAGCTGGGCATTGTGGTGGGCGCCTATGGTCCCAGCTACTTGGGAGGCTGAGGCAAGAGAATCGCCCAAGAGTTGGAGGTTGCTATGAGTGGTGATGCCATGGCACTCTACGCAGGGTGAGAGCTTAAGGCTCTGTCTCACACACAAAAAAAAACTCCTTAGCCTGGGCTCAGTGCCTGTAGCTCAGTGGTTAGGGCACTGGCCACATACACCAGAGCTGGCGGGTTTGAACCCGGCCCAGGACTGCTAAACAATGACAACTACAACAAAAAAAGTAGCCAGGCATTGTGGAGGGCGTTTGTAGTCCCAGGTACTTGGGAGACTGAGGCAAGAAAATTGCTTAAGCCCAAGAGTTCGAGGTTGCTGTGAGCTGTGATGCTACAGCACTCTACTGAGGGTGACATAGTGAGAATCTGTCTCAAAAAAAAAAATCTCCAGGCTCGGCGCCTGTGGCTCAAGCGGCTAAGGCGCCAGCCATGTACACCTGAGCTGGCGGGTTCAAATCCAGCCTGGGCCCGCCAAACAACGATGGCTGCAACCAAAAAATGGCCGGGCGTTGTGGCGGGCGCCTGTAGTCCCAGCTACTTGGGAGGCGGAGGCAGGAGACTCACATGAGCCCAGGAATTGGAGGTTGCTGTGAGCTGTGATGCCACAGCGCTTTACCCAGGGTGATAGCTTGAGACTCTGTCTCAGAAAAAAAAACAACAACCAAAAAACTCCTTAGTCTGGTGTAGTGGTTCACGCCTATGATCCTAGCACTCTGGGAAGCTGAGGCAGGTGGATGGCTTGGTCTCAGGAGTTCGAGACCAGCCTGAGCTCAAGAGTAGGATCCCATTTCCACCAAAATTAGAAATATTAGCTATGCATTGTGGCAGGCACCTGTAGTCTCAGCTACTCAGGAGGCTGAGGCAGGAGGATCACTTGAGCCCAGGGGTGTGAGGTTGCTGTGTGCTAGACTGATGCCTTGGCACTCTAGCCTGAATGACAGAGTGAGACTGTCTCCAAAAATAAAAAATAAATTCCTCAAGCAGCATCAGTACCATCATGGCCAAGAGCTCAAGAGTCTGGGTATGACCTGCATTTTGCTGTGCCATTGGGAGCTGTCTGCCCTTGGGCAAGTGACTGTACCCCTCTGATGCTCGTTTTGTCTATCTAGAAAATGGGAATAATGACAATAATGGATTATTGTTAGAATTAAAACAAAGCACTTTTAACCATGCCAGGCACACATATTAGCTATTATTTTCAGGTTTGGAAACCACTGGCATATTCATTCACCGAGGCCCCATTTTCTGGCTATTCCAGCAGTTTTCAGGGTTTTGTTTTTTTTAATCCTTATTTATAAACAATGCAGCAATGTACAGTATCATTTTTTGGCTTATTTCTTTGTATCAATCTCCAGGCATGAGATTGGTGGATCAGCAAGCACATACATTTTTAATCTTGGTGGCTGCCGCTGGTGAACTTTGAACTAGAGTGTAATACCTTGATTACATTCATCAGTGACCCTCACAGGCCCATGAAACTGGGCTGATTAATAAATGTGTTCCTGGCTCGGCGCCTGTGGCTCAACGGGCTAAGGCACCAGCCACGTACACCTGAGCTGGCGGGTTCGAATCCAACCTGGGACCGCCAAACAATGATGGCTGCAACCAAAAAATGGCCGGGTGTTGTGGCGGGCACCTGTAGTCCCAGCTACTTGGGAGGCAGAGGCAGGAGACTCGCTTGAGCCCAGGAATTAGAGGTTGCTGTGAGCTTTGATGCATGGCACTCTGTCCAGGGTGACAGCTTGAGGCTCTGTCTCAAAAAAAAAAAAAAAAAAAAAAGAAGTAGAAAAACTAGCTGGGTGTGGTGGCACAATGCCTGTAGCCCTAGATACTGGGAGGCTGAGGCAAGAGGATTGCTTGAGCCAAGGAGTTTGATGTTGCTGTGAGCCTTGACACCACAGCACTCTACCCAGGGCAATAGCTTGAGACTCTGTCTGGAAAAAAAAAAAGAAGAAGAAAGAAAAATTTAATAAAAGTAGCATAGGACTATACTGAAAACTACTATGTCATTGAACATAAAGTCCTAAATAAATGGAATAACATCCTGTATTCATGTGTTAGAACAATATTAAGATGGCAACACCAGGCAGGGAACAGAACTCATGCCTATAATTCTAGCACTCTGGGAGGCTGTGGGGGAGGATCGCCTGAGCCAAGACCAAGAGCAAGAGCTCATCTCTATCTAAAAAAAAAAAAAGAAAAGATGGCAACACATCCCCATAACCTATAAATTCAATGCAACCTCTAACAAAATGTATTCTGCTTTTAAAGGAACTGACAAGGTGATTCAAGTTTGACATGAACTCAGGACACCCACTTCCTATTTCAAAATTGAGTACTACAAAATTACTGCAATCAAAAGTGTGTGGAAGGGGCGTAAGGATAGGCATATATGCCTAGGCATGATGAGTCATACCTGCAATCCCAGAATTTTGGGTGGCTGAGGTGGGAGGATCACTTGAGGCCAAGGAATTGGACACAAACCTGGGGAACACACTGAGATCCCATTTCTTAAAAAACAAAAACAAGGCTTGGTGCTCATAGCACAGTGGTTACAGTGCCAGCCACATACACCGCGGGTGGCAGGTTCAAAGCCAGCCCGGGCCAGCTAAACAACTGCAACAAAAAAATAAATGGGTGTTGAGGCAGACGCCTGTAGTTCCAGCTACTTGGAAGGCTGAGATAAGAGGATCGCTTAAGCCCAAGAGTTGGAGGTTGCTGTGAACTGTGATACCACAGCATTCTACCGAGGGCAAACCAGTGAGACTCTGTCCCAAAAAATAAGTAAATAAATAAATAAAAAAAATAAAAATAAAAATGAGATACCACTACACATCTACTAGAATGGCTGAAATATGAAACGCTGACAAAGGCCGGCAAACTCATTGCTGGTGGAAGTGCAAAATAATATAGCCACTTCTAAGTTCCGTGTGGCAGTTCCTTAGAAAGGAAACGTAGTCTTACCACATGATCCAGCAATCATGCTTCTATGTATTTACTCAAATAACCTGAAAATTTAGGTTCACACAAAAACCTGCACATGAATGGTTTTTTTTTTTTTTTTTTTTTTTTTTTTGAGACAGAGTCTTATTTTGTCGCCCTCGGTAGAGTGTGGTGGTGTCACAGTTTACAGCAACCTCCAGCTCTTGGGCTAGGGCGATTCTCTTGCCTCAGCCTCCCGAGTACCTGGGTGCCCACCACAACGCCGGCTATTTTTGTTGCAGTTGCCATTGCTGTTTTAGCTGGCCGGGGCCAAGTTCGAACCCGTCACCCTCGGTATATGGGGCCAGTGCCCTACCCACTGAGCCACAGGCACCACCCCACATGAATGTTTATAGCAGCTTTAGTCATAATTGCCAGAAACCGAGAAACCAAACAAGCCCAGAAGTAACCAAGATGTCTTTAATAGGTCAAATAATAACCAAACTATGGTATATTTGTACAACTATATTATTCTGTGATTAAGAAAATGAACTATAATGCCACAAAAAATGTGGGAAAGCCTTCGTAGCACACTGTAAAAGAATCCAATCTAAAAAAGCTTCATACTGTATAACACCAACATTACATTGTAGAAAAGACAAAGTACAGAGAATGTAAAAAGATCAGTAGCCGCCAAGGGGTTGGGGGGGAGGGAGGTACATAGTTACAGGTGGGGCACAGAGGATCTTCAGTAGTGAAATTATTCTTATGATATAATCATGGTAGATACATGTTATTGTACATATGCCAAAACCAACAGAATGTTCAAAGAAAGCAGTAAACCATCACACAAACTATGAACTTTAGTTAATACATAATACTGGGCTCGGCGCCAGTGGCTCAAAGGGCTAAGGCACCAGCCACATACACCTGAGCTGGCAGGTTCGAATCCAGCCTGGGCCTGCCAAACAACAATGATGGCTGCAACCAAAAAATGGCCGGGCGTTGTGGCGGGCACCTGCAGTCCCAGCTACTTAGGAGGCGGAGGCAGGAGACTCGCTTGAGCCCAGGAATTGGAGGTTGCTGTGAGCTGTGATGCCACAGCACTCTATCCAGGGTGACAGCTTGAGGCTGTGTCTCAAAAAAAAAAAAACATAATACTGGTTCATCGACTGCAACAAATGCCTCACACTAATCAAAATGTGGTAACAGAGGAAGCTGGGAGTGGGGAGGGAAGGAAGAATATGTTGGAAATCTGTTTTCTAATCAATTTTTCCATAAACCTAAAATTGCTCTTAAAAAGTCTATAAAAAATTGAGGGTGAGTCAAGGGGGAAAAGCTCTACTATGAGAAAGAAAAACACAGTAAGAAAATTACCATTTGGGAATACCAAGTGAGAACTGATTTGATATTTATAACATGTTTTGTTTTAGCTTTTAATGGAAAATAAGTCACCACTTCTAATGAAAAAGAAAAAGGAGCTGTCAAGTCATAAAAGACATAGGAACCTTAAATGCATATTATTAAGTGAAAGAGGCCAGTCTGCAAAGGCTACATATGGTAATGATTCCAACAATTATGGGAAAAGCAAAACTGGGGAGACAATAAAAAGATGAGTGATTGTCAGGGGCTGGGGAGGTGGGGTAGGAAGAGAAGGGATTTTTAGGGCAGGGCAGTGAAACTACTCTGTCTGATACTGTAACTTGAATCCATGACATCGTACATTCGGCAAAACACATAGAATTATACCACACAAAGAATGGACTCTAAGGTAAACTATAAACTTCAGTTAATAATAATAACGTATCAGTGTATCAATACTGGTTCATCACTGTAACAAATGTACCACATAATGTAAGATGTTAACAAAAATAGGGGAAACTGTACAGGGGTGGAGAAAGGGAGTAATAAAACTCTCTGTAGTTTGTCTATAACCTAAAAATAAAGTAAAAATAAATTATACTCATTACTAAAAAGTAGGGTTTACTAAAATCAGCAAAGATTTCTAAAGGGTATTACAGGATCAAAGACTAAACATGAAATACAGATAAGGTAAGGTAACAATCTGCTAAAGGAGCCTGTACAGAAAGTACATTTCTTTTTTTCTTTTTTTTTTGAGACAGAGTCTCAAGTTGTCGCCCTTGGTAGAATGCTGTGGCATCACAGCTCACAGCAACCTCAAATTCTTGGGCTGAAGCAATTCTCTTGCCTCAGCATTCCAAATAGCTGGGACTACAGGTGCCTGCCACAACGCCGAGCTGTTATTTTTTTGTTGTTGCAGTTGTCATTATTCTTTTAACTGGCCCAGGCCGGGTTCGAACCCGCCAGCCTTAGTGTATGTGGCTAATGCCCTGTCCAGTGAGCTACAGGTACCGCCCAGAAAGTACATTTCAATGGAAGGAAAGAACGTCAGCAGAGGAAGAGACCTGAAAAGATCAAGTACCTTGTTCTTTAAAATTAGAGAATTTGATAATACCCAGGACTTGCACAGGCATCCAGAAGCTATCTCTGACTATTTATTACAAGTAGTTTTTATTCACAGGGCTACCCACTGTTGGCTTTATATAGGTTTTAAGTCTAATGCAGTTAGTTCTAAATCATCAACAGATTCAGAGAAATGCCCTGTGGTAAAAATAGTTACTATAAAAATCTTTATAGGAAGAAGGGAAGAATGAACAATTTTCTAAAAAGGATGTTGGGTGTGCACAACTTGTTTATTTGATGTAATGATTAAACATAAGAAAAAACGCAATCCGTGAACATCCATCTACGTGCTCTCATCTAATGCTTTACTGAATAAAGAAATATTAAAAGCTAATAGTCCCCTTTAGGGTGGTGTCAGCTTATCAAATGCACAATAAATTATACTGATTTGGTTCCATTTGCCTCTATTTTCTGAGCTTATTTTATTTTCTAACAAAAAAAAAAAATCCTAGTTTTATAGGATATAACATTTCAACAGCTGTAGTGTTCGTTTATTAAGCAAACTATTAGGTTCGAAAGGTATCTCCAGGGTCTGCCTTAACAACTCGATAGTGGTTGAGTTTAACCAGAACATACAAGGGATATAAAAGATTCACTAATATAACAAAACTACATGTAAAAACATATAACATTAGATTTATAAAGCAACACGGAACTTTGCAAAGTCACTTTTTATATACACAAGTTTAATAAAAAAAGGTAAAAGTATGCTAGGTGTGGTGGCTCGTACCTGTATCTCAGCACTTTGGGAGGCTTGCTTGAGGGGGGTCAGGAGACCTAGCCAACACAGCAAAACCCTGTCTCTATAATACATTAAAAAAATTAGCTGGCTCAGCGTCTGTGGCTCAACGGGCTAAGGCGCCAGCCACATACACCTGAGCTGGCGGGTTTGAATCCAGCCCAGGCCCGCCAAACAACAATGAAGGCTGCAACCAAAAAATGGCCGGGTGTTGTGGCAGGCGCCCATAAGTCCCAGACTTGGGAGGCAGAGACAGGAGACTCGCTTGAGCCCAGGAATTGGAGGTTGCTGTGAGCTGTGATGCTACAGCACTCTATCCAGGATGACAGCTTGAGGTTCCGTCTCAAAAAAAAAAAAAAAATTAGCTGAATTTTTTCACCTGGAGGCCAGGTGAGGTGGCTCATGCCTATAATCCCAGCACTCTGGGAGGCCAAAGTGGGCAGATTGCTTGAGCTCAGGAGTTTGAGACCAGCTTGAGCCAGAATGAGACCCCACCTCTAAAAATAGCTGGGTGTTGTGGCAGCCATCTGTAATCCCAGCTATCTGGGAGGCTGAGGCAAGAGAATCGCTTAAGCCCAGGAGTCTGAGGTTTCTGTGAGCTATGATGCCATAGCATTCTACGGGGGCCTACAAAAAAAATAAAAAAATAAAAAAATAAACAAAAATAAAAGTGCTACTACACTCCACCCTGGGTGATACCTTTTCTCTAAAAAAAAAATAAAATTTTAAAAGAAAAAGTAATATTTGTAGCAAGGAGGACAGTATATATATAATCAATGTTTGAAACATTCAACAAATATGGCCTGTCTGAAATATCTACTCTCCCTGCTCAAATTAACAATTCAAAAAAGCAAACCCAGTTCCTCAGAGAGAAACTTTAAAAAGTGAATGTGAGGGAAAAAAATATTTCAATGTTTTCTACTCTTTGATCGGTGTTAAACTCACCTTCCATGCACTCATTCACAGATTCATAGTCAGCGTAAGTTCTGCCTTCTGGCCTCTTAGTAGGCTGTACCAGCAAAATGGTGTGAGACTGCAGGGGAAAAATGTGATTTCAATGTTAAGTTTCCACCTTATGTTTGAGAAATTCATAGTATGCTACAAGATCCCCATTTGTGACATCATAATAATTTTTAGTTATTAAAACATAATTAGGATGTTCTTCCTACAATGTTTAGGCCTTTGTCCAAGTGTGGAAGCTAGCTGGATTCACAACTCTTCCATAGTCTCCCTCGCCTCACGGTTCTTCATAACTGCTTTTTCCAATTCTACTGCACTTAGTGCCTGCGAAGTACTCAGCGTAAGATATCTAGTACTGCTTTTTTTAAAAAAAAAATTCTTTCCTCCCAAATAGAGTATAAACCTGCTTAGGTTTTCTGTCACCACTGATCCTTTCCTATCTCAAGATTAAGCCCCTAATAAAAATTCCAAAGGGGTGATGAAAGGAAAGGGAAACACTATAATCACTGCAAGCACCGCATCAAACAAAGTTTTTCCCTACTTTAGCACAAAAGCAGTCACAATTTACCCAAGGTTTAGACTCTTAACAATAAGGCATAAATTAGCAATGTAAAATTAATGTACATGGTTAGTATTTCCTAAAAAATCCATTAAACTATTTACCTAGATGACTTGCCTTAAACGATAATCACATACCAAAATCACATGAACACTAGAATCACAAAAAATGGTTAGGCAATCACACTATAAAAAATGTGAATATGCCTGAAAAACAGAAGATACACTTGTCTTCCACCTCATGTTCACTGGGGAGTATGCTTTCATCAGTAGGGTTTTTCAAGGTTTCATTAGTAGGGTAAGCTCAGGATTTTTCAACTTTAGTTCTACAGGCTGTCCCCAAGTTATGATTAGAGAGGTTCTGTAGGTTTGTTCTTAAGTTGAATTTATACGTAAGTTGTAACAGATACATCTACCTATCATCTGTAAGTGCAAGGCATGTGTCAGTCAGATGTTTGTAACTTGGGGACTGCCTGTATTACATTTTAGGCTGGATGATTTTTTGCTGTGGCAATTGTCTTTTGCATTGTAGGACGATGGGCAACATCCCTGGTCTCCATCCACTAAATTAATCCCTCTCCCACAAGTTATGACAACCAAAAATGTCTCCTGGGTGGCACCTGTGGCTCAAAGGAGTAGGGCACCAGCCCCATATACTGGAAGTGGTGGGTTCAAACCCAGCCCCGGCCAAAAATCGCAAAAAAGAAAAAAAAAAAATGTCTCCAGATCTTGCCATATGTCCTTTGGGGAGCAAAATGTAGCCTGACTGAAAATCACTGGTCTATTGAAATTATGCCCTCATCCAATTTTTGCCGTGTATAAGAATAACTAATTAAATAGAAGCATAATGCAACTCAACTGTAAACCCAATATGTGAAAACTATTCACATATTTTGTCTTTTGCTGTACTCGTATTTTTCAGCCAAAAAAACAAAAAATAAAAATCTAATAAGGACAAGACCCCCAAACTGTTTTCTTTTTTTTGTAGAGACAGAGTCTTACTCTATGGCCCTCGGTAGAGTGCCGAAGCATCACACAGCTCACAGCAACCTCCGGCTTTTGGGCTTAGGCAATTCTCTTGCCTCAGCCTCCTGAGTAGCTGTGACTACAGGCGCCCACCACAACGCCTGGCTATTTTTTGTTGCAGTTCGGCTGGGGTTAGGTTTGAACCTGCCACCCTCGGTATATGGAGCTGGCGCCCTACTCGCTGAGCCACAGGCGCTGCCTCCCCAAAATGTTTTGAAGTGACAAATTTTTTTTTAGAGACAAGAGTCTCATTTTGTCACCCTCGGTAGAGTGCTGTGCCATTATAGCTCACAGCAACCTCCAGCTCTTGGGCTTAGGCAATTCTCTTGCCTCAGCCTCTGGAGTACCTGGGACTATGGTGCCTGCCGCAATGCCTGGCTATTTTTTTGGTGCTGGGGCTGGGTTTGAACCCGCCACCCTTGGTATATGGCGCCACCCTGAAATGACAATTTTTAACTGTCAACAAACTGTAAGTGAAATAGAGGAAGTCTAGACTTTTTGTATAAACAATGGCACTATATGCAAAGGAAAGGATTATCATACTCCTATTAAGAACTGAATCATGGGACCCGGCGCAAGGCTCATGGCTGTAATCCCAGCACTCTAGGAGGCAAAGGTGGGGGGATTGCTTGAGCTCAGGAGTCTTAGACCAACCTGAGCAAGAGTGAGACCCCATCTCTAAAAATAGCCACGTGATTGTGGCCAGTGCCATTAGTCCCAGCTACTTGAGAGGCCGAGGCATGAGAATTACTTGAGCCCAAACATTTGAAGTTTCTATACATCACCACAGCACTCAACCCTAGGGCAACTGAGACTTTGTTGCGGCACCAGTCACATACACTGAGATTAGCAGGTTCGAAGCCAGCCCTGGCCAGTTAAACAGTGACAACTGTTGTGGTGGGTGCCGAGGTAGGCGCCTGTAGTCCCACCTACTTGGGAGGCTGAGGCAACAGAATCGCTTAAACCCAAGAGTTTGAGGTTCCTGTGAGGCCATGGTACTCTACTGAGGGAGACAGTGAGACACTTAAAAGAAAACGGGGGGGGGGGGGAGGCAGCGGCGCCTATGGTTCAAGGAGTAGGGTGCTGGCCCCATATACCGAGGGTGGTGGGTTCAAGCCTGGCCTTGGCCAAAACTGCAAAAAAAAAGGGGTGGGGGCGGCACCCGTAGCTCAGTGGGTCCTGGGGTTTGAACAGGGCCCCACCGGCTAAAAAAAAAACAACAATGACAGCAGCAACAACAACAACAACAAAATAGCTGGGCTTTGTGGTGGACGCCTGTAGTCCCAGGTACTTGGGAGGCTGAGGCAAGAGAATCACTTAAGACCAAGAGTTTGAGGTTGCTGTAAGCTGTGATGCCACGGCACTCTACCCATGGCAACATAGTGAGACTCTGCCTCAAAAAACAAACAAACAAACAAAAAACCCCCAAATCATTTTAACTAAAAATGTAAGGGTGAGATAAAAGGTTACTCTCAGCTATAACGTCCTGAACACAGTCAGAACCTTGTTTGACAGTGATCAAAAGCCACAGAAAGCATTATATTAGATTTGTTATATAGTTTCTATAAGTTAGCCACTCAAAAAAAGCAGTTTCAATGGGTCATTTGTTGAAAATAAAATTTCTAGAAACCATACCAGCAGTCTTGCAACAGAGCTTGGCCAATACACTAGCAATACTAATTGCTACTCTATTGATTTTATTCTTATTCTAATACAAATTAAAAGACTAATTTTTTTGAAAGGGTAACATATGGAAATGGTTACAGAGCATGTTGCTTTTTATACGTATTATCTTGTCTTAAAACGAACCTGTGGGCAAAGTTGATTACTTCCAATACTTACCGTTTAAAGACAAGGATTAAAAGTCACTAAGAAAATGACAAAAAATTAAAAACTATGGTCAAAAGTTATTTTTAAGTGGCAGTGTTCTCCTGTTACCTATTTTCAACGATCATAATACCTCCCAAATGAATTTTAGTTATTTTCTTCTTACTGGGAAGACCCGGGACAGATTTTACGGAACTCGGATTCTGAGCTGGGACTATTTTTTCATCCTCCAGCTCCATCTGACTATAAATAAGGGTAAAAACAGAATTGAGAGCTACGGAAACCACCAATGAGATACCTGGAGGGAGAGATCTACAAAAGAGGGGAAAAAGGTACAAAGGAGGGGGAGGCAGGGCAGTTAAACAAAAGGCAATAGCTAAGAAAGCACGCTACAAGAACACGGCCCGTCCTGGACCACATGCTGGGTATAGCAAGCTCTATCTGTCAGCTTCGGGAAAGGATTGCAGGACATCCCTTGGCCATTGTTCCTACAATAGGCTAGAGGGTTTGGAGGGAAAGAGCACAATCCCCGCACCTTCCTCCATCACGTAGCAATTGGGAGAAAAGGCGCGTCCATCAAGCCGACGGAACACCTAGCTCCAGTCAGGCGGGCGCGCAATCAGAGGGCGGACACGGGCTCCGGGCCTACAGTCAGGCCCGGCGTCTCCGCGGCGGGAAGGGCCGACCTACGAGCTGGAAGGGCGGGAAGCAGCTCTCGCGCTGCAGGGCATGGGGACAGAAAGATGTACGGGGCTGGGGCCGGCCTGAAGGCTGGGAGCTCGGGTAGCCGCCGAGGCCTTTCTCACCATGGCGCCAAACTCTCCGCTAGAGCTCCGATCTACACCGCCGCCGCTACACGAGCTTAGCCGCAACGCCGCCAACAGCCAATCCCCGCGAGAGGAGCCGCCGGAAGTCGCCGGCGCACCACGCGAAGAGCCCTTTGGACCATAGAGGCGCGCTTGTTTCCGGCAGCTAGAGAAGCTACTAACTCTGTTTCAGCCATGTTGAGGAAGGGCAATGAGCTAGGTGAGAGAAACTTTCGGAGCTTTAGAAAGCAATTTTTTTCCAAGACTCTTGTCTTTCGCAATTTCTTTATTAGATCTATGGTTAAAGAGATCACTGTCATAGACAGTGACAACACTCATCTTTTATTGGCCCTTATCAAAAATGGCGGCAGTGTAAGCCTCCTGGGCCATAGATCGGTTGTAACCCGGAAGTTTCCTTCTGAAGGGGTGGTGGTGAGACAACCCGGAAGTAGATGGAATGAAAAGGTGCCACTTGGCGGCCATGGCAGCGATAGTATTGGCGACTGTGGGTCGAGGCCCGACTGAGTGGAGTATCATGGGCACTACCGGGTGTAGGGCAGAGACAGCTTTGTATCAGCTTTGCTGCTGAACCGCTAGGATCCATCGTCAAAGGCCTGCAGGACTCTTGTTCCTTCCTAGACTTGGAGAGTTTGCCAGGACTGGTGGGCTGGTCCTGGCCCTGGGGGCGTGGATCACCTGCGGGCCGCCTCTTGGAGACAGGAGCGCGGAGAGAACATACAGGTTCGCTTGGGTTTTCGACCTTTTCCTTCTGCCGCCAGAGACGTTGTGCCGCACTCATTACAACAATTGAAGAAATTGCTCATTCGCACATTTCCCCCATTGACTTTTCCCATTTCTGTTAACCCCACGAGAATCCAGTGACTGGCATTTGAGACCCCGGGGCTTGGACCTAAGATTGCTAAAAGTTTTCTCTGGTGCTAATATCAGCAAAAAGGGGCTGTTTCTAGGTACGTTCGAGAGAAGGTGCCTCGTGAACGAACCAGCTGTGGGGAGGCCAAAGGAATTGGAAAGCCCACTTGGTCTCTTGGAACTACCGTACCAAGAGAATCGAAGCACCTTTTGAAGCCACTGATATTTGTAGTCTAGTGGTGGGTGAATAAAGGAGGTCAGAATGGATGATTTCATCTCCATTAGTCTACTATCTCTGGCTATGTTGGTGGGATGTTACGTGGCTGGAATCATTCCCTTGGCTGTTAATTTCTCAGAGGTAAGAAATTCTCAATTTTCTGTCAGCTGGGAGGACGGCTGCTAGGAAAGGGTGATAATTGCAAAGCTGTTTCCCTAGTTAAACTCAGAGCTAAAGATCTCATTAAGGAAAACTATATTTTAAAAATATGTAATATAGGCTCGGCGCCTGTGGCTCAAGTGGCTAAGGCGCCACCCACGTACACCTGAGCTGGCAGGTTCGAATCCAGCCCAGGCCCGCCAAACAACAATGACAGCTGCAACCAAAAAATGGCCGGGCGTTGTGGTGAGCGCCTGTAGTCCCAGCTACTTGGGAGGCGGAGGCAAGAGACTCACTTGAGCCCAGGAATAGGAGGTTGCTGTGAGCTGTGATGCCACAGCGCGCTATCTAGGGTGACAACTTGAGGCTCTGTCTCAAAAAAAAAAAAAAAAGTAATATTTAATGAGAGAAACAAACTCATTAAATAGAATTCTTAACCAGGAATGGGTGGATATTCCACTAAAGATCCTGGAGTATTCTGAATCTCGTAAAATTGCATGCTAAAATTTGGGGCTCTGAATTTTCCTGGAGAGAGGCACCATAACGTTTCTTTTGATTCCCAGAGGTTTCAAGAAATCAAGTTTCCAGATTATTATCAGAAAAAAAAAAAACCCTGGAAAATGTTACTTGTCCATGAATTGAAACCAATATAACTTCTCTTCGGGAAAATCAAGCATACTTTTTTTGAGGAAAGCTAAGGGTTTTATTTTGTTTTGTTTTGATGGCAGTGCTAGAATGAATGTACGGAAAAACTACATTAGGTTCTTAATTCACATTTCCTTTTAAAGATCACTGGAGTGGATATTCTGAAGTTTTCAAATCTATTTGCTTCAAAGTGCATTTTAATATATTGTGACCTTTGATTAATTGTTTGTCATTTCTTGAAGAAACGTTAGTAAAGGGGGAAGAAGGATAGATGAAAGCATTGTTTGATGAAAATGCAGATAGGCTGTCTAGATAGAAGATTTCACAAAGTGTATTGTGCTCAAAGATTTAGAGGGGAAAGCAACTACATTCAGAGAAAACAAAAATTCATGAGTTTGTTCTGGAGTTCATCTGTAAAAAAAAAATAGGACCTAGCTAGCCTCAATACTAGTTCTGAAAGTACTTTCAAAGAAGAGGGGAGAATAGAATGGGCTGAAATAGAAGGGAAAGGTATAAATAATGTATGAAGTAGGCCTTGAAGAAACTTGAGGGAGATGAGACATCATTGGTTAGGAAAATAGCCTGTGGGTGGGAAAGAAAGAGGAATGTGGCAACACTTTTTAAGGAAAGGTAATGTAGCCAGGATGCTTGAATTGTTGCTGTTCACCGGTCCTTTTTTTTTTTTTTTTTTAATTTTTTTAGAGATGGAGTCTCACTTTGTCACCCTCGATAGAGTGCCGTGGCGTCACAGCTCACAGTAACCTCCAGCTCCTGGGCTTAGGTGATCCTCTTGCCTCAGTCTCCTGAGTAGCCGGGACTACAGGCGCCTGCCACAATGCCCCGCTATTTTTTTGTTACAGTTTGCCTGGGGCCGGGTTTGAACCCTCCACTCTTGGTATATGGGGCCAGCACCCTACTCACTGAGCCACAGGGGCCGCCCCATTCCTTTTTTATCTGTTCCTCTCAGCATATAATGATAACATTTTAAAAACATTACTTACATTACCTAACTTTATTTAAAAAGCTCACCTATAGGTGAGGAACCTGAGACTCACATTAGGTAATGTGAACAAGTAAGTATGGTAGAATCAGGTGTTTTTTTAAGTCTAAGTTCTTCTGACTCCAACTAGTTCTTTTTTTCTTTCTTTTTTTTTTTTTTTTTAGAGACAGAGTCTCACTTTGTCGCCCTTGGTAGAGTGCTGTAGCATCACAGCTCACAGCAACCTCCAGCTCTTGGGCTTAGGTGATTCTCTTGCATTAGCCTTCCGAGTAGCTGGGACTACAGGCTCCCGCCAGACTATTTTTTGTTGCAGTTTGGCCGGGGCTGGGTTTGAACTTGCCAACCTTGGTATACGGGGCGGCTGCCCGATTCAGACCTGTTCTTAGCCAGTCTTCATTTCAATGAAGGAGCATGGCACATGCACAGAATGCAGCCCGCAGACTGACTTTGTTCGATTAACAGAATGTTTAATTTTACTATTATTATTGCTTTTTGCCCGTATTCCTTCAAGGCAACAGTGGGGTGGAGCAGCTGATTGTCACTCATAAGTCTGTGAAAGCCTCATTCACTCATTTGGGTTAACTGCCTGCCCAGTACTTTGTGAGCCTGACATAGCCTGTTTTTTTTTTTTTGTTTGTTTGTTTGGAGACAGAGTCTCAGTTTGTCGCCATTGGTAGAGTGGCATGGCATCATCATAGCTCACAGCAACCTCAAACTCTTGGACTCAAGTGATCCTGCTGCAGCCTCCCAACTAGCTGGGACTGACTGCAGGCACCCCCCCACAGCACCTGGCTAGTTTTAGAGGCAGGGTCTCACCCTTGCTCAGGCTGGTCTCGACCTCTGAGCTCAGGCAATCCACTTGCCTTAGCCTCCCAGAGTGCTAGGATTATAAGCATGAACCACTTTGCACGGCCTCATATTTTCTTATAACTATGTTAGAATTGAATTGACATAATTAGAACTGACATTTGTGAGATTTGGGTTTGCTTGTTTGTTTGTTTGTTTGTTTATTTATTTGAGACAGAGTCTCACTGTGTTGCCATCAGTAGAGTGTTGTGATGTCACAGCTCACAGCAACCTCATACTCTTGGGCTTAAGTAATTCTCTTGCCTCAGCCTCCTGGGTAGCTGGGACTACAGGTGCCTACCACAATGCCTGGCTATTTTTTGGTTTTAGTTGTCATTGTTGTTTAGCTGGCCTGGGCTGGGTTTGAACCTGCTAGCCTCAGTGTATGTGGCCGGGGCCCTAGTCGGGTGCCAAGCCTTGGTTTGTGTATTTAAAGCCTCAATGAGGTAACATTTATGAAAAATTAAAATTAATTAAAATAAGTAGCTAGTAAGACTATTTCTATAAAATGCTTAGAATTTTTTCCAATTTCAGTATTTTCTCTATCTTGAATGATTATTACAATATGCAGTTATATACAGTTTTCCTTTTTCCTGAATTGTCTGCACGAGTTGTGTTATTAACAGGACCATTAATAATATAATTAGTGTGTCATCTCATTTGTGGCTTTCTAAATCGATGGTCAAATTGGCTTTTACAGCTGTATGTCTTAAAATGCTGTATATCAGCATTCATAAAATTTGTTTATAATTACAGCAGGGGCAATGCATTTTGAGCTATTAGAATAAAATGAAAAGTACGTATAACTTGGTCAAAGACAGTTTAGAATTAAATTGGCATTTTTTATTTCCTGGGAACTAAACATTTTCTCCATACAAATTATGCTATTATTATGAACCAACATATCATGAAACTAGTGAGATGATAAATTTGTAAAAATAAACTTTATTCATGGGAGGCTGGGAAAAAAATAACTCCCCGAACTTCTATATTGGCTAACTGACTTTTCTTAAGGAAGTGTAGCTTTTCCTTGGGACTAGTATTATTTTTAAATAAGAAATGAGGGGCAACCCCCTCTTGGGTCCCCTTCCGTGAGTATGGGGAAGTGCGCTCGCGCGCGCTCTTTGAAATAAATAAATCAATCTGCAGCACACTTTTTGAATCCGACCTTTTCATTTGAGCTGTTACACTTGTCTGTGCCCCAGAGGCCACCTCCTCTTTCTTGAAGCAGAAAGGCTGAAGAACCTGCCCGAGACTCCCAACAACGCGGAAACAGAAACAACATAATTCTCCTTATACATCGCCATCAGAGCTCTTGGGTGACTAGATGCATTGTCAATAAACAGTAACATTTTGAAAGGAATTAAAAAACAAAACAGAAATAAAAACCAGATAAACCTTTTATTTTACTTTCAATTTATGAAAAGATAAGGTTTTGTTTTTTTTTTTAGAGTTGCTCTCTGTCACCCTTGGTAGGTGCTGTGGCGTCACAGCTCACAGCAACCTCTAGTTCTTGGGCTTAGGCCATTCTCTTGCTTCAGCCTCCCAAGTAACTGGGACTACAGGCGCCCGTCACAACACCTGGCTATTTTTTGTTGCAGTTTGGCTGGGGACGGGTTTGAACCCGCCACCCTCACCATATGGGGCTGGTGTCCTACTCACTGAGCCACAGGCACCGCCCTTAATCATGTTCTTGCTACTGCTTTTTCATTCAAGACTTTTTCTCCAGAATTTTTCAGAGGAGGACTAAAAGTCCAGATAGCTAATAAAACCATTAATTGGCAGGATTGGTGTTCAGAAATGAGTTTAAAAGCCTGGAATTGCTATAGCAATGAGGTCCACATGTCAGATCTGACCATCAAGAGGTTTATGTGACACTGATTTCTCTGTCACTTTCTCCAACACTCCTCACCCCAAAATCGCCTTTCTTGATACTTCTGCAACCTTCCTCCTTTACCTTTGATCTGCCTTCATACCTAAATGATTTGTAAAATAAAGGGGGAAAAAAAAACTCTGATTCTCAAATGCTTTAATACATGACTATGATAATCATGATGCTGAATTTTTCAGCATTGAGAAAGAGAAAGACTAAAGTAAAGGTGCTTCACACAAATGAAGTCTTGTCTGGTAAAGAAGTTGGACGCTCTGGTACCATCTTAAGCTTTTTAGGTTTGCTAATCTTTGGCACTAAATAACAATGATACATAAGCAGGCTGAGAGCCTGCGTTAACTAGTATAAACTCAGCTGAGCAGCTGCTCCAGCTCATGAATGAAGTCATGATACAAACAGATGGCCAAAGTGGGATTTTAGATTGATTACCTGAGGATTGTTATTTACCTGAGAATGTCTCTCCTCTTTGTCACAGAGCTGGTAACACCAGAGTTCTAGAGCAATCTTCCACAAACTGGCAAAGGACTAGTTTTTTTTAACCAATTCCTTTGTAAAAATGAAATACTAGGAAAACGAAGTGAAAAAAAGGCTTACAAAAATACAAGCCCAAATGTACTGTTATTAGATTCAACAGACATAAAATTGCTCCTATAATTGTAGGAACCATATTGCTATAAAAATTTCTGGAGGCTTTCTTTCTCTCAGTCTCTGGACTTCAGGTCGACTTCTTGTCGACCTCTGGGTTATAATGCCACCGTTTTGATGTACTGAAACAGCAAAGCTGGGTGTGATGGCATACGCCTGTAGTCCCAGCTGCTGAGGAGGCTGATCCCAGAAGTTGGAGGCTGCATTGCGTTATGATTGTGCCTGTGAACAGCCACTGCACTCCACCCTTGGCAACGTGGGGAGACCATGTCTCTTTAAAAAAAATAAAATCATAAACTCATACATAAGCAGATGAAAGTAGTGCTATTCTTAGGGTGGTTTTAGAGCCCCCCCCAGACTTGTCCATGGAAGACTTTAGAGTTTAATGTAATTAATAATATACTAATTTAGAAAGGAACTGTCTGAGACAAACAACTTAGTTCAAAATCAGTGTCATTGCTTGAATAATCTATTTAATATCCAAGTCTCTTCTGTTAAATGATCTTTTGGGGTCGCTGTGAGGGTGAAATGAAATATTTAATAATACAAGTACAAGGCTTAACACTATGTATAGAACATAACAAGAACTTCTGAAAATGTTGAGGCATCTCACTACTGATTACAAAAACTTTTCTTTTTTTTTTTGAGACAGAGCCTCAAGCTGTTACCCTGGATAGAGTGCTGTGGCATCACAGCTCACAGCAACCTCCAATTCCTGGGCTCAAGTGAGTCTCCTGCCTCGGCCTCCTGAGTAGCTGGGACTACAGGCGCCCGCTACAACGCCCGGCCAGTTTTTGGTTGCAGCCGTCATTGCCATCTGGCGGGCCCGGGCTGTATTCGAACCCGCCAACTCAGGTGTATGTGGCTGGTGCCTTAGCCCGTTGAGCCACACGCGCCGAGCCAGATTACAAAAACTTTTCAATTAAGATTTTTGTTTTTGTAACTTTGTGCTGATTTATAATTTTTTAACTTTTGTTTGGGAATAGACTTTTAATAATGGGTAAGCTCCTCCCCCTCCCTCCCTCCCAATGTCATAAACTTCTCAGCAATTAGTCTGGAATCCAGGAGTCTTGCTTTGGGGTTGGTGTTCCTATTTACCATGAATATTCCTTCCCTAGGGAAGAGGTCAGGGCTTTTCCTCTAGCTTCTGCTTATAGTATTTTTCTTTTTCTTTTTTTTTGTAGAGACAGAGTCTCACTTTATCGCCCTCGGTAGAGTGCCGTGGCATCACATAGCTCACAGCAACCTCTAACTCCTGGGCTTAGGCGATTCTCTTCCCTCAGCCTCCAGAGTAGCTGGGACTACAGGCGCCCGCCACAACGCCCAGCTATTTTTCTGTTTTTGCAGTTCCGCCGAGGCTGGGTTTGAACCCGCCACCTTCTGTATATGGGGTCGGCGCCCTACTCGTGAGCCACAGGCGCCGCCCCTAAATGGTAAAGAAAGTATTTAACTTTCTTTTCTTCATTATATTTGTTCTCATTTTAAGCTTTGTTTTGGTCTTTCATGTTTTCAGTTTTTGTTTTGTGACACATTTTAATAACTGACTCATTCATGATAAGTATCTCTGGGGGTTGAGTTACCACCAAATCAAAGGTTTATTGTGCCTGAAGAACAAATTTGTGCAGTATGCTTTTTCTCCAACAATCAGTTCTCTTTTAAGTAGATTTATCGATGTTGCATTTTAAAGGACTTGCATTGTCTGGTGTCCTTTGTTCTCTTATGGTAAGGCAATAAATTTTACTGTTCTGAATTTTATTTCTAAATTCTAAGATTTTGAACTTTGCAAGCTCAGTAAATTCTTCCTTATCTGGAAAGCATTCAGTAATTTGTCTTTCCAATGATTTGAACTACAGATTATGCTTTCATAGGATCTTTGATGGATAAAACTAAGTTTAGATCAAATAAAATCTAATGCAGTTAGAGTCAGTATTATTTTACAGAAAAACTTTCTTTTCTTCGGGATAACATATGGATAAATATAATTAAGACTTACTCATTTAGGGGCAGCACCTGTGGCTCAAGGAGTAGGGTGCCGGTCCCATATACCAAAGGTGGCTGGTTTAAACCCAGCCCCAGCCAAAAACTGCAACAAAAAGGAAAAAACAAAACAAAACGAAAGAAAACTTACCCTTTTAATAGTAGTAACAATAGTTAATGTTTACTGATTTCTTTTTATGTACCAGGCATTGATGCGTATTATTTAATCTTCAGGACAGGACTACATGATTCTGTTAAACTTCACTTTACAGATGAGCAAACTCAGGCTTGAAGAGGTCGCAGACTTTGATAGAGGTGGGATTTGAAACTAAATCAGTTTGATTCCCAGTGCCGAAGCACTTGACCACTAGATAATACTGACTTTCTTAATGAACACCGTGTAAAGACAGAATAAAGATATGAACCATCTAAACTGGTACTGTTAGCTCCCCAAATTAGGAACTTTGTTAGTGTCAAGACATTTTAATTTCCACAGTATATCTCATGCCTTGTGTTTAGTCAGTATAGCAGAACTTGAAACTCCACAGGTAAACAGTCTCCAGAGACCATTGAAACCTGTAAGAAAGGACTGAATGTCTCCAGTGCCCTTTAAATTAACACTCACTGACTTAGAATCTGAAATAGTTCCCATTTTAGACTACCCAAGATTAATTTTACATTTGATATCTTCATAGTTTGTCAGTATATCCTTTTTGGGAGAAGACCCAAAATGGATTCAGAGTGTTTCTGTATGTGACAGTCTTAATCTCTCTGCTAATTAAAGAATTTATTTATTTATTTATTTTTTTGAGGCAGAGTCTCACTTTATCACCCTCGGTAGAGTGCCATGGCGTCACAACTCAAAGCAACCTCCATCTCCTGGGCTTAGGTGATTCTCTTGCCTCAGCCTCCCAAGTAGCTAGGACTTCAGGTGCCCGCCCCAATGCTTGGCTATTTTGTTGTTGTTGTTGCAGTTTTGGCTGGGCCTGGGTTGGAACCTGCCACCCTTGGTATATGGGGCCAGAGCCCTGCTCACTGAGCCACAGGCGCTGCCCTAGTTAAAGAATTTAGAGATGAGACTTTCATTGAATAATAATGAGATTTAAGATCCCATTTAATCTTGGAAGGGGAATTCCAAGTAGCAAGTAATAGTACTAAATATCAGTATAGGCTGTACACCTGTGGCTCAAGCAGCTAAGGCACCAGCCACATACATCTGAGCTGGCGGGTTTGAATCCAGCCTGGGCCCGCCAAACAATAATGATGGCTGCAACCAAAAAATAGCCGGGCATTGTGGCAGGCGCCTGTAGTCCCAGCTACTTGGGAGGTGGAGGCAGGAGAATCGCTTGAGCCCAGGAGTTGGAGGTTGCTGTGAGCTGTGATGCCACAACACTCTACCCAGGGTGGCAGCTTGAGGCTCTGTCTCAAAAAATAAATAAATAAATAAATAAACTAAACATCAGTGCATATTTCTTAAAACCTCTGATGGTGGCTTGGCGCCTGTGGCTCAGCAGGCTAAGGCGCCAGCCACATAACACCTGAGCTGGCGGGTTCGAATCCAGCCCGGGCCCGCCAAACAACAATGACTGCAACCAAAAAAAAAAAAAAAAAAATAGCCGGGCGTTGTGGCAGGCATCTGTAGTCCCAGCTACTTGGGAGGAGGAGGCAAGAGACTCGCTTGAGCCCAGGAATTGGAGGTTGCTGTGAGCTGTGATGCCACGGCACTCTGTCCAGGGTGACAGCTTGAGGCTCTGTCTCAAAAAACAAACAAACAAACAAAAAAACTATGATGGAGTCCTCTTTGAATACTAGTATTTGATTTCTAACTTTATTGAAATAAAATGGAATTAGTTGGATTGGAAATTCTTTTTTTTTTTGAGACAGAGCCTCAAGCTGTCACCCTGGATGGAGTACCGTGGCATTACAGCTCATAGCAACCTCCAATTCCTGGGCTCAAGCGAGTCTCTTGCCTCTGCCTCCCAAGTAGCTGGGGCTACAGGCGCCCGCCACAACGCCCGGCCATTTTTTTTTGGTTGCAGCCGTCATTGTTGTTTGGCGGGTCCGGGCTGGATTCGAACCCGCCAGCTCAGGTGTACGTGGCTGGCGCCTTAGCCCGTTGAGCCACAGGCGCTGAGCCAGATTGGAAATTCTTATGTGGGTTTTAAGTAACAGGGTCATAGGTTTGACTACTAGATAATTACATCAAACTATCTATTGCAATTTTGCAAACCCTGTATAAATGGGAGGGTGGTCAATTTTCTTTTTTCTTTTCTTTTTTTTTTTTTTTTTTGAGACAGGTTTTGCTCTATTGCCCAAGCTGGAATGGTGCAGAGGTTCAGTCATAGTTCACTGCAGCCTCAAACTCCTGGGCTCAAGCAATCTTCCTGCTTCAAGCCCCAAATTTGCCACCTTGCCTGGCTACTTTTTATTTTATTTTACTTTTTTCTGGAGACAAGGACTCACTCTGTTGCACAAGCTGATCTTGAACTCCTGGGCTCAATTCATCCTCCTGCCTTCGCCTACCAAAGTGTTGGGATTACAGACATGAGCCACCCATCCAGTCTGGGGTCAGTTTTCTATTAACCAAAATATTGTACCCTAGTTCCTACACCTTATTGTATATTCCCTTCATTAATTCTTTATGCATTCAACAGAGGCAAGCTGGGGGGAAAGGCATATGCTAAAAGCAAATAACAAAACAATGAAATCTGTTTTGTAGAACAGCAACGTAGCATAGTGCTTAAGAGTATAGGTTCAGAGGGCTGGGCATGGTGGCTGTCACCTGTAATCCTAGCACTTGGGGAGGTGGGAGGATTACTTGAGGCCAGGAGTCTGAGGAACACGGCAAGACCCTTTTTCTACATAAAATAAAAAATTATTAGCTGGGAGCAGCGGCACATACCTAACACCCCAGCCACTCGGAAAGCTGAGGTATGAGGATCACTTGAACCCAGGAGGTTTAGGCTGCAGTGAGCTGTGATCATGCCACTGCACCCCAGCCTGGGCAACAGATCAAGACCCTGTCTCTCAAAAAGAAAAAGTACAGAACAGTATAGGTTCTGGAGCTGGAGCTAGAGCTAGACTACATAGGCTCAAACTGTGGCTCTGCCATTTATTGGCTGTGTGAAGCTAGGCAAATTACTCTGTTTTTTTATGCCTGTTTCCTTTTTTGTGAAGGGGGGATAATAGAAGTACCTATATCAGAGGATTGCTGTAAGGATTAAATGAACTAATATATGTAAAGTGACTATAATAGAATATGCCTATCATACTTGATAAATGTTAGTTATTATAATAAGGAAACAAATATTGGCAATACTCTCATGTAGAAGTTGGCCATCCAAAGCTACATTAATCTAAAAGACCAAAAAAGTCTCAGATAAGCCAGATACCCTGAAGAGCAAGTGTTTTACTTCCTCTCTACTGTCTTTGAGTCTTACTTGGCTCCCATATATCTTTTTGTGTAATTCTAGTAGGCTCCTGTGCCAGGCTTAGTTTTATTGTCTCTCAGCTTTAAATTGACTTTGCGTTGGCTACTCTGCAAAAACACATGTGGGCCCTTTAAAATTTCTTTCTCTGTTAGCTGGTATAATGTTAAGCTTTGTCAATAGAAAGTATTAGTGAGAAATTGTAAGAGGAAGGGATTTTCCTTCTGGCTTCTGGTGTGCTTGCTTAGCAGGCTCTTAGGCAGTTTTTCAGGGACGGATTGCTGTAGGACAGGCAGCTTCCCCAGTGTCCAGGTCCTGCAGTGCACCCATCTTACTCAGCGCAGCATGTGGCTTCCCCAGCCTCAAGAAATCATAAAGGTTTCCCCATGCTCAGCTCTTACATCAAGAGTAGCCTCTCAAGGCCCAGGCCCCTGCTGCACACCTGACTGCTTTAGCATTCAGCAGTCAGTAATTTCCACTGGTGCTCACCTTGGACAGTTTATAGTCTTTCCAGTGAGCCACATTCCTGTAAGCAGCTTTTCCTGACACCCTGCAGTGCAGATTTCCAGCAGCTTTCACCAGCATGGTACTTAACTACCAGCACAGAAACTTTTCTACAGTTCTTTAAGCTCCAGCCTTCTCAATGGTGTTTGATCTCAGCCTTTGTGGGGCCTCTTCTTCGATTACTCTTATTTTGGTCCTAGGGCTGTATGCACTCCTTATATCTGCTGTTCTTACATTCTTTAGAGTTCTCACTTGCTAGCTCTTTCTTCATTACTCTAGTCCCTTGCTGTAATTATTCTTTTCCTGTTCTATTACTTTATGATTTCTTTGTACTGATTGGACCTTGACTGATACAGCTGGATAGTGGGTCATAAAAATCAAATGCCTACTGAGAATAAATAGTGAGTCAAGCCTGGAGTAAGGTGAAACATTTCCAGGGTCATGGTATATGGCAGCTGATCTTCAGTGTCAGTGCCTGAGAGTCTTTAAGGTATAATGAGAACTGGTCAACTGAATAGCACATGCCTTGTGATGCCATGGGCCGTGGTGTTGCTAGATCTATTTTGCAAAGCTGGAAATCTGGATATTTATATGAAATCTCCTAAATTTTATACTTTGGCTATTAATTCAAATATTATTACATCATTGCATGGGCCAGACAACCTATTTTTTATTTTTGAGTTGATAGACTAGAACCTCTGGACTGGACCTTTTGATTTTTAAACCCTCTACAAACCAGAAACAGCTAACTTGAAGGGCAGCCGGAGCAAGTAGAGGAAATAAGTCACAGCATTATGGTGGGTGGGAAGTGGGGAGGAGGGCGAAGACAGAAAAACCTTTTAAATTATTACATAACCTCACAGTGCAGTTGTTTAGAACCACTGAATAGACAGGAAAACGTCTGCATTCATTTGAAAGGTAGTGTGCTATCTTATTCAACCCCAGCGCACTAATTAACAATAGCTACATTGTCAACTTATGTGTCAGGTTCTGTGTTGATTTTAACAGTAACCTTGAAAGGGAAGAATTGTCCTAAAGGAGGAAACTGAGCCTCAAAGTTTACTAAGTTTACTAAGTTTACAAATGCACTGTGTATATACCCTCTAATTAAATCAACCAAAAAATTTTAAAGGAGCTGTGTATGTAATAGAGGCAGTTTATGAAAAATGTAGAAAATATGATAATGTGTAAAAGGAAAAAAATATCATCCTTCTGTTCTGGTTAGAATCACTAGCAACATTTTTGTTTCTTTCCATTTTTTCTTTTTTATTTGTTTGCATTTTTAACATGGTTGATTATGTGGTATATGTATAATTACATTCTCCCTTTTTATTAATCTGGTACTGTATCATAAATATTTTGTTTGTTTATTTAGACAGAGTCTTACTCTGTCACCCTGGTTAGAGTGCTGTGGACTCATAGGTCACAGCAATTTCAAACTCCTGAGCTCAAGTGATCCTCTTGCCTCAGCCTCCTGAGTAGCTGGGACTACAGGTGCTGCCACAGCACCTGATTATTGGCTAGTGGCTAAGTTTTTTTTTTTTCTCAGTAGAGACGGGGTCTCACTCTTGCTCAGGCTGGTCTGAAACTCCTGAGCTCAGGCTATCCACTTGCCTTGGCCTCCCAGAGTGCTAGGATTATAGGTGTGAGCCACCATGCCTGGCCTTTCCTTTATTGTTAAGAACTTGTTAATGTTGCATTTTTAATGTCTTTATTACATTCACTTATTTTATGTACTGAAATGATTATTAATCATTTAATTTGTTTTCACATTTTTGTCATGATAGTGTTGAATAAATATTTTTCTGTCTGAAGCTAGGCCATATTTCAGATTATTTCTTCAGGAGTAGAATGAGAAGGTCAAAGAGAATAAATGTTCTTAGGAAAGTTCTCTCAATCTGTATTACTCTTTTTTTTTTTTTTTTTTTTTAGAGACAGAGTCTCACTTTGTCGCCCTGGGTAAAGTGCTATGGCATCACAGCTCACAGCAACCTCTAGCTCTTGGGCTTAGGTGATTCTCTTGCTTCAGCCTCCCAAGTAGCTGGGACTACAGGCGCCCGCCACAGTGCCCAGCTATTTTTGTTGTTGTTGTTGCAGTTTGGCCAGGGCTGGGTTCAAACCTGCCACCCTTGGTATATAGGGCTGGCGCCCTACTGACTGAGCCACAGGCACTGCCCAGTATTACTCATTTTTTGAGTTGCATTTTTTCTAACAAATGCAAATGACACTTTACTCTCACAAACATTGAATATTATCATTGTTCGTATTAAAAACTGTACTAATTTAGTATAGGTAAATGTGTTTATTACTTTAGTCTGCTCAGTTCAGTTGAACTTATGTAGTAGTGGTATGATATTTATTCCTGATGTTTTCCAGTTTCTTTTTCATTGGGCTTTTTTTTTGTTTGTGTAGAACAATCTTGTGGGATTTTCATTTATTTTTAGTTCTTTTATGTTTAGAAAGTACTTATATGCCAAAAGAAGAACAAAAAAATCTTTCCTCCAAAATTAGAGGAAAGGGATTACCTCTTAGAAGATGTTAGGTAAATTTTTTTTTTTGGCGATACAGTCTGACTTTGTTGCCCTCGGTAGGGTGCTATGGTGTCATAGCTCACAGCAAACTCAAACTCTTGAACTTAAGCCATCTCTTGGCTCAGTCAGCTTCCTGAATAGCTGGGACTATAGGCGCCCGCCACAGTGACTGGCTATTTTTTAGAGACAGGGTCTCGCTGGGGCTGGGTTTGAACCCGCCACCTCTGGCATTTGGGGCCAGTGCCCTACTCCTCTGAGCCACAGGCGCCGCCCAACAGGGTCTTGCTCTTGATCAGGCTATTCTTAAAACTATGAGCTCAGGCAATCCATCCTCCTCAGCCTCCTGGAGTGCCAGAATTACAGGTGTGAACTACTGAGCCTGGCTATCGACTGCTTCTTTGAGCAGGAAAAGAAAGATCATTTAACTCCCTTGGTGTCTGCCAAAAAAATAAACTGACTTTAAAGCTTTCACTGATAGTTAATGGCATAGAGTACAAGCTGTTGTTTTAATTAGTGTATCTGATTGATCCGTTGGCTCAATCCATCTACAACTGTAAAATTCTAAAATGAGATAACATAAAAACCAATAGCATTGCTCACTTAATGCCTATCTTGAGCAAATATTTCATTTCACCAACAGAAACTGTTACTTTATGAACTCTTCATCTTCACCTACACTTGGAATTTGTAGTTCTTTATTTAAGTACACTTTTTTGGTGATTTACCATAAGCCAAGTAAAGAACCTGTCAGTATTTTGTTAACTTTGATATAAATGTGAGCCAGTCGAGGTGGCTTATGCCTGTAATCCCAGCACTTGGGAGGCCAAGGCAGGTGGATTGCCTAAGCTCACAGGTTTGAGAGTAGCCTGAGCAAGAGCAAGACCCCATCTGTAAAAAGTAGCTGAGCGTTGTGGTAGGCTCCTATAGTCCCACTGGGGAGGCTGAGGCAAGAGAATTGCTTAAGCCCAGGAGTTTGAGGTTGCTGTGAGCTATGATTTTAGAACACTCTACCAAGGGTGACCAAGTGAGACTGTCTCAAAAAACAAACAAAAAGAAAAAAAACTTTGATATAAATGCAATTTGAGATCAAATTCTAAGCTGTGAAGTTCTGTGAGAGAATACAGACATGCAGATAATGGAAACCACAACTCTAGTGCTTGAAATCAATCAGATTTAGTATAAAACAATCAAGTAGTTAAGAAAAAAAATTTTAATAAAAATTGAAACTGTAACCCATGGCAGTGATGCTTAATTTTTTTTTTTTCTTTTGGACTGCTGGTCCTTCTTTTCATCAGAAGCATCTCTTTGATATTGGTTACCATGAAAAGGCTTATTAAATTAAACATTAAAAACGTTTATTAACATTTATCAAGCTGATAAAACTTTTTGTAGGACAATCTTTGTATCATTTTGCTGACATTTGAAACAGTGGCAGAAGAAGATTTTGAGCTCCTTACATATCATTAAATATATTTACATTAATGAGACAAATGGCAGAATTGCCTCACATTTACTGTGATGGAATCTTATCATGACCCTTTATTAAATGTATTTGTATACCCCTTGAGCCAAATCGTAAGTTCTGAACCAACTAATCCCTGAAAATTCTTTATGGTAATATGGAAATATATGGACTATATTAGGCCTGTTTCCTACTGCAAGTGTTTGAAAGAGGTCCCACTGCATTTATGTATTTGTTTATAGTAGAGCCCAGTGGCAGGTACCAAGTCCCCAGTGTTTTGCATGGGACTGGGCATTTAATTCATTCTTTCAGTGAATAGGGGAAAACTACTATGTGCTAGATCCTGTCTTACAAACTCAGAATTCAGCAGTGAATTAAAAACAAACATCTCTGCCCTGACAGACCTTATAGTTTGGTAGGGAAGGGTTACAGGGACAAACAGTAAACATAGTGTGTTCAGTGGATAGTTAACTTCATTCGATAAGTAAGTGTGCTTTACCTAATTTCAAAATGAACAGAAAACATAAGATAGTACTTTTACTTCACACTGTCTTTCTTTCAAGGAAAATTATAAAGCTATATGGATACTTTATCAGATATTTTATCAGCGGTAGACATTTATGGACACTATAAATAAAAACTTTAAAACCAATAGTGAAAGTAAAAATAAGTCTCCTAAAATGTTGCCTTTTTATGTTAGTAATTAAAAATCTAATATCTTTTTCCAGGATGAAATTACCCATCAGATATCGTGCCCATCAGATTTACCTTGATAATCTCTTTCTACAAACTCAAATTCTTTGTTTCTGACTTTTTTTCTTTCTTTCTTTTTTTTTTTTTTTGAGACAGAGCCTCAAGCTATCACCCTGGAAGTAGCTGGGACTACAGGCAGCCTCCACAATGCCTGGCCATTTTTTTGGTTGCAGCTGTCACTGTTGTTTGGCTGGACGGGCTGGATTCAAACCCGCCAGCTAAGGTGTACATGGCTGGCGCCTTAGCCCGTTGAGCCACAGGCACCGGGCCTGCTTCTGACTTTTGTTGCTGTTGTAATCTCATGCTTGTTGGATCAGGATTTTCCAGGCTTTTGGACTTCACAGGCCAGTGATTTTTTGGAGGGAACAGAGACTCACTTTGTCCCCCTTGATAAAGTGCTGTGGCGTCATAGCTGACAGCAACCTCCAAGTCTTAGGCTCAAGCAATTCTCTTGCCTCAGCTTCCCAAGTAGCTGGTACTACAGGCCCCCGCCACAACTCCTGGCTAGTTTCAGAGACAAGTTCTCGCTCTGGCTCAAGCTGGCTGAAACTGGTGAGCTCAGGTAATCCACTCACCTCAGCCTCCCAGAGTGCTAGGATTATAGCCACCATGCCTGGCTAGTGATATTTTTTTAATTTGGGAGAATTGATATAGGACTACCTCCTTTTTAATTTTGCCAAGGAAGGACAGTAAATAAAAACTATTATCACCGTCATGTCTTAAAAGAAAGGACATTAATACTAAACATGAGGTAGGACATAATTTCGGAATAAAGAATTGTCTTTTATATGGAAGAAATAAAACTTTATGAATTACTTTCTATATTGTCCACCACTTTGTGCTAGTGGACCTTTATGGACCTTTAGGAACTTATTAGGAAAAGGCCCATCAAAACTAATTATGATTTTGGTTTTCCTCTTGATTTTGCTAAGGGATTTTGTTGACTCACACTGTTTAAAGTGGTTGTGCACAGCGAGGCGCCTGTAGCTCAAGTGGCTAAGGCGCCAGCCACATACACCAGAGCTGGCGAGTTTGAATCCAGCCTGGGCCTGCCAAACAACAATTGACAACTACAACCAAAAAATAGCCGGGCGTTGTGGCGGGCGCCTGTAGTCCCAGCTACTTGGGAGGCAGAGGCAAGAGGATGGCTTAAGCCCAAGAGTTGGAGGTTGCTGTGAGCAGTGACGCCATGGTAGTCTACTCAGGGCGACAGCTTGAGATTCTGTCTCCAAAAAAAATAAATAAATAAACAAATTAATGAAGTGGTTGTGTGAATATCGTCTGTTTGGGGAGGTAAATTTTTTGTCATGGACTGTGTATTTTGTGCTATGCGAACATTGTCTTGGAATGATTGGACCAGGCAGTAGAATTTGGCGTCAGATCTAATCATCCCTCTTCTGCCATCTAGCCTAGCCATGTGGTTTTGGACAAATCACTTCTTAGCTTTGGCCTTTGATTTTATGTCTTTATGGCGAGATTATTTTCTTACATTTTCTTCCAGTTCTTTTAAGATTCTATGATGGTAACTTTGGCAGCTAGTCTTCCTCTCTTTAAAGTGTGGGTCTAAAGATTAATAAAAACCTTACCGTGGGCTAGCCACCTGTAGCTCAGCAGCTAGGGCGCCAGCCACATACACCAGGGCTGGCAGGTTCTAATCCAAACAACAATGACAACTACAACCAAAAAATAGCTGTGTGTTGTGGCAGGTGCCTGCAGTCCCAGCTACTTGGGAGGCTGAGGCAAGAGAATTGTCTAAGCCCAAGACAATTGGGCTTGAGGTTGCTGTGAGCTGTGATGATACGGCACTCTACTGAGAGTGACATCATGAGACTGTTTGAAAAAAAAAAACATTACTGTGGATTTCTAAAAATTTGGACCAAGCTCCTGTTCATATTCCTTCAGCTGAGAGCATTTATTTAATTGTTCATACATAATACTGTCTGTATGTTTTGGAGATGCACAAGTTGTCCCTTGGTATATTCGGAAGATTGGTTCCAGTACACACATATACACACCCTGATATACTGAAATTGGTGCATAGTTAAGGCCTACAGAACTTGCGTCTGTGAAGTCAGCTCTTTATATATATATGAGTTTGCATCTCCCAAATACTGTTTTGATCCACATTTGGTTAAAGAAAAAATCCATGAGCTCAAAAAAATCACAGTTCAAAACTGTGTAGTTTGGGTCACTGTAATTTCATGACTGTGGACTTTAAAGATTTACCTTTTTTTTTTTTGTACTGGCATTAGCTGCATAAAGTTTCATCTATTTTCTAGCTCACCAGGACCTTTGAGAAATGCTTTGAAAATTTCCGTTGCAGAAATTTGGTCTGTGTATATAATTAAATGGTATTGCGGGTAATTTCATCTTGGAAACAGAGTATCTAAAATATTAGATTATTTTGGATTACTTAAATAAAAAGGCAATACTTTAGGACATTTATGTTTACTTTCACTATTGGTTTAAAAGTTTTTGTTGGGCGGTGCCTGTGGCTCAAAGGAGTAGGGCGCCGACCCCATATGCTGGAGGTGGTGGGTTCAAACCCAGCCCCAGCCAGAAACTGCAAAAGAAAAAAAAAGTTTTTGTTTATAGTGCCCATAAATGTTATCCTGGGTTATATATATTCCCCAGTTGTTTTATTTTTTTATTTTTTGAGACAGAGCCTCAAGCTGTCACCCTGGATAGAGTGCTGGGGCATCACAGCTCACAGCAACCTCCAACTCCTGGGCTCAAGTGAGGCTCCTGTCTCCTCCTCCCAAGCAGCTGGGAACACAGGTGCCCGCCACAATGCCTGACCATTTTTTGGTTGCAGCTGTCATTGTTGTTTGACTGGCCTGGGCTGGATTCGAACCCGCCAGCTCAGGTGTACGTGGCTGGTGCCTTAGCCCGTTGAGCCACAGGCACCGAGCCTCCCCCAGTTGTTTTAAATGATACATCTTTGCTTGTAACTTAATTTGCGGTATGCAAGCCTCAAAAACTCACCTGTGCTCCTGCTTTTATTTTATTTTGTATTTTATTTTATTTTTTTAAGAGACAGAGTCTCACTCTATCACCCTTGGTAGAGTGCCATGGCGTCACACAGCTCACAGCAACCTCCAACTCCTGGGCTTAGGCGATTCTCTTGCCTCAGCCTCCCAAGTAGCTGGGACTACAGGCACCCGCCATAGTGCCTGGCTATTTTTCTGTTTTTGCATTTTGGCCGAGGCTGAGTTTGAACCCGCCACCTTCGGTATATGGGGCCGGCACCCTACTCGATAAGCCACAGGGGCCATCCTTTGTTTTGTATTTTTATTTTTCTTTCTTTCTTTCTTTTTTTGAGACAGAGTCTCAACCTGTCGCCCTGGGTAAAGTGCTGTGGCATCACAGCTCACAGCAACCTCCAATTTCTGGGCTCAAGCGAGTCTCCTGCCTCTGCCTCCCAAGTAGCTGGGACCACAGGGGCCCGCCACAATGCCTGGCTATTTTTGTTGTTGGTGTTGCAGTTGTCGTTGTTTGGCAGGCCCAGGCTAGATTTTAACCCGCCTGCTCTGGTGTATGTGGCTGGCGCCCTAGCCGCTTGAGCTACAAGCGCCAGTATTTTTATTTTTCTAATTTAAAGAAGCTTATTCTGGCTCGGCGCCTGTGGCTCAGCGGGCTAAGGCACCAGCCACGTACACTTGAGCTGGCGGGTTCGAATCCAGCCGAGGCCCCCAAACGACAATGACGGCTGCAACCAAAAAATGGCTGGGCGTTGTGGCGCCGCCTATAGTCAAGTTACTTGAGAGGCGGAGGCGAGAGACTCGCTTGAGCCCAGGAATTGGAGGTTGCTGTGAGCTGTGATGCCACAGCACTCTATCCAGGGTGACAGCTTGAGGCTCTGTCTCAAAAAAATAAAAATAAAAAAATAAAAAAAAAAAAAAAGAAGCTTATTCTGAGTCCTGAGAAAATGTGCCAGCTCCTCCTGCTTTTTGCTTTTTTTAATTTTTTAGACAGAGTCTCAAGCTGTCACCCTGGGTAGAGTGCCGTGTCGTCATAGCTCATAACAACTTCCAGCTCTGGCTCAACCAATCCTCTTGCCTCTGTTTTTCTGTTTTTTAGTGGAGATGTGTGTGTGTGTGTTGGGGGGGGGGTCTCGCTCTTGCTCAGTTTGTTCTTGAACCTGTGAGCTCAGGCAGTCCACCCACCTTGGCCTCTCAAGTGCTGGGATTACAGGCTTGAGCCATTGCACCCAAGAAGAAGGCAAAGGGGACCTGCTTTCTTTCTTTTTTTTTTTTTGTAGAGACAGAGTCTCTACAAAAAGTCTCTCACTTTATCGCCCTCAGTAGAGTGCCGTAGCGTCACACAGCTCACAGCAACCTTCAACACCTGGGCTTGAGCGATTATCTTGCCTCAGCCTCCTGAGTAGCAGGGACAACAGGCACCCGCCACAACGCCTGGTTATGTTTTTGTTGCAGTTTGGCCGGGGCCAGGTTTATACCTGTTACCCTCGGTATATGGGGCCGGCGCCCTACCCACTGAGGCACAGGCACTGCCCGGGACCTGCTTTCTTTTATCTTTTTTTTTTTTTTTTTTTTAAAGCAGGCCCAGGCTGGGTTCAAATTCGGCACCCTGGCACTCTACCTATTGAGCTACTGGCACTCAGCCTCCTCCTGCTTTTAAAACTTACCTTGATGTAATACTTCATGTGACCCCAGAGTAGAGTATTGTGAAGCACTTGCTAAGTGCCTACTGAATTGCAGTTTGATTGAGAATTGAGAGCACCACTGGTTTCCTCACGCAGTTGCATTTGCATGCAAAAGCTTTATTGGAGAGTACTCTTGGGAATAAAACCTGTGTACGAATGAGCAGAATTAAGCAGAGGAAGCAGTTGAAATGTAATAAGATCTCAGCTCAGCCCACAGCAGTCTCTGAAGCTGGTTGGCCCTTGGGAGATACTCTGTTGAGCCAGGGTGGATCAGGCTTTACTTCTCCATCTAAACAGCCCCAGTGGGCTAGTTATTGGATGTGGACTGCTTTGGAAGAGGGTAAACCTCAGGTTAGTCATTTATCTTTGGCCCACAGTCATGGGCTCAAAAGGACTCAGGTGTGAGCCATGGCAACCCTTCCAGCAGCTTTACCTGAAGGGGCCTGAAATATTTGGACAGTGTTATCGAAGCATTCACCACGGATATATGTATTTACACTATAGACATATGCATTGTGAATATTTTGTTTCACTGTATAACTTATTTTCTTTTTTTTTTGAGACAGAGCCTCAAGCTGTCACTCTGGATAGAGTGCAGTGGCATCACAGCTCACAGCAGCCTCCAATTCCTGGGCTCAAGCGAGTCTCCTGCCTCTGCCTCCCTAGTAGCTGGGACTATAGGCGCCCGCCACAACGCCC